>VMBQ01002382.1:121267-139685 GCA_007657795.1 Dreissena rostriformis
GAAACCCCCCCCCCCCCAATGTTTGGAGGTTATCTACGCCCCTGTTGATTCATACTTTGAAAAATAGATGAGCGGTCTGCACCCGCTAGGCGGTGCTCTTGTTTAGTTTCTCTTTAACCCAAATAATTATCTTTTTTTTTATGCTCCCCATATATATATATATGGGGAGCATATAGTTGCCAGTTTGTCCTTCCTTCCGTCACACTACACTTTTGTTACAGTTTCTCATAAGGCCTTCAATATTTTACCGATCTCTTACATATTTGGCATGTAGGTACCTTGCATGGACCTCTACCTTTTGATGAGGTTTGACATCACTGGGGTCAAGGTCACCGAGGATAATAATAGATTTTCTCAAGGTCACACTTTTTTCCACACAATTAACCCATATATCGACAAAGCATCATTGGGGAGCATCCATCAGTTTTACTGATATCCTTATTTAATAAAAAACATTTCAAACCCCAAAATAATACTAATGGCAAGAGTAGAATAGAAACAAATAGAAACAAATAATTAAGTATTGGCATCACAATTTGTTCTCCAGTGTTGTTGATTGTTCATGATCTGGGATCTCTTCTGCTTCTCTGGAAAGGGATCACAGGTTTTTGTCATACATGCATTAACTGTAAGCTGCAGAAATAGCTGGACATACACTCTGCTTTGAAGTACAACATGAATAGGGTGAAGGCTACAGTACATCATTAGTACATGACTTGAATCTGTACATGGTACAGACACAACTGTAATGGCATCTTAAACATTATTTCTGTTTCACTGATGTAAGACCCATGATTTCATATAATCAAAAGTAAATCTTTTCATATACACTTCCTATTTTATCAAAATGATTTCAATTTAACACAGCTCAAACATATACCTATGTATGTTTTTAGATTTATAGAATGACTTCTATACAAAAATATACACATATGGATCAACTTTATATCTGTTGATATCAATGTCTGCCATGCTTACTAATTAATACTTACATACATGTCCTCTTGCAGTCATGAACTTAAGTTAAAACATATTTATTTTAGCTCCATTGCATCGAAAGCCTAAGGCTTATTTGAAAAGCTCTCGAGTCCGTTTCCTGGGACTAGAACCAGTACTTGGTGGGTGGGGGTGATCTAAAGAAATGCTCCCACAGTGGGGATGGAACCCATGACCTCCCGATCGCTAGGCGGACACTGTATCCATTACGCCACGGCGACCTGAATAAATCAATAAATCATGAACTTTGCCTGTTGCACTGCTCATCTCCATCAATTCGCTGAAGCAGGATTGAATAGTTTAATATAATTCATTAAAAGATACTCCTAATTGCTCTTGGGAGTAATGAATCTTCTTCTGGCAATTCCATGAGCCACACACACAGATAAAGAATTTAGCCTCTTTTAATCAAATGTATGAAGCTCCCAAACAGACACTTAGCTCTTGTCGGGAAATGCAATGCGAAATGCAATGTGAGTTATTCACCAGTATTAAATTTACCAGACATCATGGTGGGGCTGATACTTGACTCCCTGACCTGTAGACTCCCAGGTGGGGCTGATAAACTTGGGTTAATTGTCTTTATTAATTAGATGAAATAGTTTTCTATGTTTAAATTTCCAAGCTCTGTCTTCATGGTAATCTGAGAAAATTTCATTGCTATCTCTTTGAAATAATACAGATACCAGATACTTTAGAAATTCTCAGTTTTTAGGGAGTTTTAGGAACAATTGCATTTAGACCAGCAATAAGGAAAGAACTAAATATTAAGTGTTAAAGTAAAAACAGCTTATTTTAATGGAAAATAAAATACGATCAAGAATATTATCAAAGTATTGTGTTATGTATGAACTCAATATAGTGATTAAATTGTATATACTTCCGAACAGTAATTCTTATAGACCGATTGGAATCCTCCCTACAGCTCTCTCTGTGGGAGAACTACCTGGCTGACATTGGCATGCAAGAACTTTTAATCATGATTATGCCCTAGTCTTATTTATAAGACGTTCAAAGAATTTAGAGATACTTTTTATATGGGCTAAATTCTTTTGAACGTCTTATCGGCCAAGGACCAATTACGTGGTGGAAACCAGAAAGTTTAAATTTTCATCAATATGCTTAAAATTGCAAAGTAACCTTCCCAACTCATTCAGTTTTAGTTCAGAAGTCCATCTTTACGTCAAAAATCGTCGAATTGAAGTTAGAGAGGAAATAATTCTTGAGTTAAACGTCTGCTTAAATCGCAACACAATTACTAACCTCACGCCATGTTTTGAAACAGATTTAAATATCAACCAATCAGAAAAATGCGGATTGTCGACACTACAGTGTAACATGTACCCGTAATTTGTCTATAATATAAAAGTCATATAAGTTATTCATCAGCGAGTGAATTCGGAATGAAAATGTGCACGTTAACTATCGTTTTTTTTTCTTGGAACATGTGACAAATAGTTCTAAAATTATATGTTTTTCCACAAAACTGAAATTATAATAAATTTCATCGTTTCTACGGTTCTTACATTCTATGTTACATAGGATGGTATACTGTACGATCTATATCACTATTATTTATGTACCGTATACAAATAAAATATTTTGTTTATTTCAGAACTTGCAAATTTGTAATTGTCACTTTAGAAAAAAAACAATGCTCAATAAATCCAGAAAATTATAATAACATCGCTTTACTATAAAACGCTCTGCGCTCACAACAGACGAACGCAAACTGTGTTTTCCGCCGTTTATTCTTCACTTTTAAACCCGATGGTTTACATCAATGCTGCATTCTTGGTAGATACACAACAAACGAATCAGGAGAAATTGAAAATTTGAATAGTGGTTTGATTTAAATTGCTCAGGCGTGCAAAATTCAAAGTGTCATTACATAATTCTTACGGAACATTATCGAGAAATGAATTATCTACACAGGTATGTAAACATTATTGAAATCCGTTAATATTAACTGTCTGATATCGGGGCTTGAATGTTGCGCACAAAATCCTTGCGCATTAATATTGACAAAGAAGGAAAACTTTCCACCATTGTTTTGGTCTTTCCCCCATTGTACGCTCCAAATATTACCCATATAAAAAGTAGCTTAATATTTGAGAGCATCAACAAGTTGGACTAGATTATGCCCCCATTTTAATTCAATTTAAGGCCATCAATTTAGCACAATTATGCCCCTAATTGTACTTTGTGTACTTATGAAATTTATATGAATATTTGTGTCCAATAACTCCTGTCTCAAGCTGACATGCAGATCTAACATGGGGTTAAATTTGGAGCCAGTTGGGTCAAGGTCTAAAAATAGATAAAAAGTTTGTGCTAAAAAAATTCAGTAAGGATAGAGATATTGTTCAGAAAATGTTTGTGTTGGTTGGTTACAGGCTGATGTAGCGAGGGATTCCATTTGGGGCCAATTGGGTCGAGGTCGCTGTTACTTAAAATAGAACATTAGTTTATGCTCAATTACTTTAGTTTAGATGGAGGTATTGTGCTGTAATTTTGTTTAAAGGTAGCTTTCATGCAGACCTAGGTTGGAAATGCATTTGGGGCTAGTTGGTTCAAGGTCATAATAACTTTAAATAGAAAAATTGTTTCCGCATATTGTGTGGTAATGTTGTGTGTAGATCCCTTAAATGCAGACTTTGCTTTCAAAGTTAATTAAATTTAAACTTAATTAATTGGTAAAAAAAAGTTGAAAGTCTACATTCCTGGCATGGTATCGTTTCTTGTTTTAATTCATAATTTGTTTAGCTTAAATTTTACAGATACTATAACTACTACAGATATTAAGCATCAAATATGTGTGTGTGGTCATTATATCTGATGACTGACAGAAAGAGTACTGTGCATGCTTTCTTGGGACAGCTCTTATTGCTTAAGTCACACTATTTTTTTGCAGAGTTATGTGCCCTTGGCAATTGATCCAATAAATCAATGTGAAGTTTTTTGTATTTGTGTGTGATCAATGTGATGTAGCGAACAACACAATTTGTAGATTTGTAATTTCTAATAATAGTTTTGCACCTGCTTGAAATGACCCAATTACTGTTCTAGTCATCTTTGTATTCCGAAAATTCCAGGTTTAATTTGTCTTTTGCTGTTTGTGTTAAATTGAATAAGCTTGTGAACATGCTTCACAAGCCACCACGTGAGTTTGATTCTGTATTACATTTCCCATGGGAATCTTTTCCCTATCAATCCATTTGCATACATTACATATATCAACTTGCAGTTGGCATGGAACGGTTGAAAGCTTTGTAGCCAGGGCTGGTATAACCACTAGGCGAACTAGGCGGCCGCCTAGGGCGGCAAATTTATGGGGCAGCAGTTGGGCGCTTTGAGCTATGTAAATTTATTTATAAATGGATTGAATATTTTTTTAAAAGAGTGACACTCCTAGGGCGGCAAATATATGAGGTGGCAGTTCAGCACTATGAGCTACGTAAATAATTCAAATATAAAAAAATGCCGCCCTTTATTTATAAATAAGGGATGGCAACGGTTCTTCGGTTAACCGTTATCCATCCGTTTCTTAAGGAGGTTAACCGGTTACACAATTAATATTCGGTTACTCTTGCAGAAACACAATTTTTGGTTGAACGTAATAAATGCTCAAATCGTTAGTTTTGTTTTACTTCATTTCACTGTATTGCTAATCCACTTATTTTAACGCAAATTATCGGCAATTACGTCCCCGTGATGCCCCCCTGTGGATCAAAAGCGATTAAAGTTGTAAACCATCAGGGTGCAGCGGATTAATGAGCAGGCACACAAGCAGTTAGCACCTACTCTGCAGTGTGCTTGTTTAGCACTTTACATTCTATTGTGTTTCAATTGTTCACATATTGTTAAATTTGAATTATAAACCGACCAATTAGGCTAGTCATCTAGCACATTTGCCTGCCACACGTCCTTTTATTTTATAAACATTACATCAACGTGAATATCCAGTATAAAGTCGGTAAAACTTGTTCAGATAACACGTATTTAAAAAGTTAAGCGACAATCTATAATCAATCCTCTATCATCGGATGCCTGGATTTTTTTCAAACGGGCTGCTGACAAGAAATCAGCTACATGCATACTATGCCCAACAACACTGTCGTTTCATGGGGGTACATCCAATCTCCCTAATCACATGAGATTTTAACACCCCGCTGAATTTCGATGTGAGCCTTCTCCAGTAAAGCAGACATCACTGGACTGCTTTGTAAGTG
Organism: Dreissena rostriformis; assembly: GCA_007657795.1. Classification (NCBI taxonomy): domain Eukaryota; kingdom Metazoa; phylum Mollusca; class Bivalvia; order Myida; family Dreissenidae; genus Dreissena; species Dreissena rostriformis. Next base: position 126,496 of record VMBQ01002382.1, read on the forward strand.
CTCCGAAAAAGATGACTGGCTCAGAAAGTGAGTCAATTACAAACGCTATCGTTGACATGGTGGTAAAGGACTATGTTCCTCTGTCCATAGTAGAGGTTGATTACACCCAATCACTGTTGTTTTAACAACTATTGCAAACTTTAACGCCCTAATAAGGACATTGAGTATAATCAGGCCTTAACAACGGAGGTTTGAAAACCACTTTGCCCGGTGCAAAATATATTTACGGTAATTGACAATTGCTTTTAATCAGCAAACTGTTATGCACGTTATTCTTAAAGGATAATGGGTGTTAATATAACACAACATTCTTCAAATTCTGCACTAGCTTTTATTGATCAAGATGTAGAACAATAATTATGTGTAAATGACATGAAGCTAATATTTTAACAAAGAAATATCACAGTTCACCGACAAGCATATAAAAAATTGTTTATAAACATAAACGTTTTTCGGATGTTTTTTTATTTTATTTATGTTGTACAAAGACAGTGGGTTAACCGGTTAACTGCTCGAATATCGAAACAGGTTAACCGGTTAGGGATTTGCTTAGGATTGCCATCCCTATAATAAATGGGTGGAATAAAAAAAAATAGTAGAGTAACACCCCTAGGGCGGTAAATTTATGTTGCGGCAGTTCGGCACTATGAGCTATGTAAAAAATATAAATATGATATATTGCCGCCCTTTATTAATAAATGGTTTGAATAATTTTTTAGTAGAGTGACGCTCCTAGGGCGGCAAATTTATGGAGCTGCAGTTCGGCACTATGAGCCATTTCAAGACGAATTGCACGGTGTAAATCGTCAAACGATGTACTAAATTTTATAGTGAAAATTAATCTAAAAGATAGTGTCTCCAACACTGTTATAGCTCTGCAAATCCTTTTGACACTTCCAGTTTCTCGGGCTAGTGGTGAGTGAAGCTTCTCGAAGCTCAAACTCATTAAAACTTATCTGCAAACATCCATGCTCCAAGAAAGTGTTGTTGGACTAGCTACTCTGTCAATTGAACGTGAAATTGCTAGTGACATTGAACTGATGGAACTCGTTTCTATATTTGCTAGCCTAAAGCAAAAGCGCGAAAAATACAGTTTTGAAATAATATTATATGTCATTATACATGTATAGATTCTATTGAATGTATGAATTGAAAGAAACGGCAGCACAGCATTCATTTGTGAACGTTAATTTCATTTAAATAATTGGTTAACATGGGCGCGCAGTAGGGGGTGGGGGGTCACAGAGCGACAGTTTCGCCTAGGGTGCCAAATACTCTTGCGCCGGCCCTGTTTGAAGCCCATACAGACGTACAATTTTTGCCTATTTTGGTGTGTGTGTTTGCCACTTAATAACCATTGAAAGGTTATGGTCATATCGGCATCAAATGTTTAGTGAAGGTTGGGCATCACAAGGGAAAATACATATTAATATTTAGGTGGTGGTCCAAGACTCTGTTGGAGTTAAGGATGTAAAAAAAAGCATTTGTTAAATTGAGATATTGCAAATTGTCATATTATGATGTATATTTGCTTTTGTAGCACAGGCCTGCTTTCAAGTTATCAGGAAATGAAATTCACATCACATCTTGAGCATGTTTATCTGAATTCAATAGTTATTGTTGTCTTAATGAAAACCCAGACCATTCAATAAATGTTTATCACATGGATTGGAAGTTAATTTTATTTCTCATAGGGCTTAAAGGCAGTCATTTAAAATGAATCATTCATTATAGATTATTAATGGACTTAAGAATCCACTGATCAAAGAGAATACTGACAGTAAAGGATAATCAAAAGTTAGCAGGCATGTTTATCATAGATTTTAATTGGATAGTTTCCTTTTCAATCATTTGTGTAGAGCACTATAAAGCTCTATATATTCATGAATGTTGCAAAAAATCACATGTGCATCCACGCAAACGCCACCAATAATGTACAATGTATAAATAGGTATGGGAACAAATTTCGATTTAAGACTGTTTTCAACAGTCGACGTTGGGTGGATGGTTTGTGTGTTAGGACCTCTTTAAATAAAGAATGAAGCCAGTTATTCTTAAAAGACTTCAGAATTTTCAAGGAATTTTGGCCTGGTGTTTAGGATAAAAATTTACATACTAGTACACAGAGTAAAGGAGACATAATATGTATGTATACTATAATGTGTATTTGAGAAAACTTACATAACAGGAATTATATATTATGATTTCTGCCTTAACAATAATATTATTGTACCTTCTCAAAGGCTTGAAGTCCATAACTGGTAATATGTTTTCCTTAACTAATTTCTGTATTATGTCATCAATAGTTTTTTTACCAGTTCATGTACTTAAATTGTGTCATGGCTTGCCTATAAGTTTTTGTAAGTACAGTTCCTTCATGCCATTCCTACTGGCTTATGTCAGAAAGATTCCATGCAGATTTTTAGAAGCAATCTGCTTATTTCAATTCATTAGCTAATTCAGCCAGTGGGACTGCACTCTTAAGGTGCATTCTAATACAATCTAAGCTTTTCACAGACTTGGCATGGATTAAGATCAGGGATGAAAGGCTTTGCTGGGTTTCTTAATTAATTAACCATATTGCTAGCAATAAATATTTTATCAACATTTTAGCGAGAATGTCACCCATGGGTGAATATTTTCAATCCTTAGTAGTTATGTCTTTTATGGAACCAATAAAATCAATATTAGCAGCTTAAGATCAGGTTGGGACAATAGATCGGGATAATAGATGGAATCCATGCTGGAAGTATTTGATAATGTAAGAGTGTGGGGATTTTGATTGATGGCTTATTGTAAGTGCGCTCATTAAATGCCATTATGGTGTTTTTTGTGCAGGCTTTGTTTTATTGGAAATCAACCTGTCATCCTGTCTTAAAGCGGGACTGTACGATTTTGACAAATATTTATGAATTTTTTTAAAATGTGTTAAAAATTAGTATACATATATTTCAATATAAATTAAAATAAAAGTTAAGAAGAACATGTGTCGAAAAATGCGAAATAAGCCAGATATTTAAATCTGAAAGCTTAAATGACTGGAAGTCAAATAAGCCAGCATATATATAATACATGTACAATGTGAATCTAAATTTAGTTTTAGTGCAGATTCGTTCATACGACACAAAGACACAATTTTGTTTCCTTACAAATACGAGTAAAAGTGTCGGCATCGGCTTTAACCAGCGCTAACTTGTCTTTGCTGCATTTTATGAAATTCGTCTTCAAAGTATAATTTTTATTGCCTATTTTGAGTCATCGTAACATAATTTAATCAATATATTAAAATTTAAAACATGTAAAAATCGTACAGTCCCGCTTTAAGGGGTGAACGGTGAATGATCAGAAGGTCTCTTATTTTCCCTCTTTTGTGTCATCAATCATTGATCAAGTGTTTGAAGGTGAAAGGTGTGATGTTTTTTTCGAATCGATGGTTTCTGAATGCCTTTCTGGTTTTGATCTATATAAATTATATGTGAATTTCTTCTGTTTTGTTGAATGCCTTTCTGGTTTTGATCTATATAAATTATATGTGAATTTCTTCTGTTTTGTTCGGTACTAGCAGTGACCTTTAGGTTTTAGATTAGGTACTTCCATTATTTTGAAAGTTGAATAGTTTAAGTATTTTGTTTGAAGGTTAATACTGCTATTCTTCACAATAAATGTGAATTTGTATATTGAATGTATTAATGTTATTTAAGAGTTTGCAGATTTTCTGATATGAGAAGGTTTGCTCCTTTAAGTTAACTTATTCTCTCTTATTCATACAGTTGAATATAGTTGTTTAAATTTCCTACAAAAAAACACATTTAACAAAACCCTTGAGGGAGTGGAGGTTAGTTTCTTCAAATGATGATGGGCTTTTGAAAGCAAACTCTAGAAGAAATGATAAAAAAGAAAATGGAAACATTAAAACTTGGTTTCATATTTGTGTATGTTTTGTGATATTGCAGGGTACTCGTCATCAAACGGTTGTGAAACTGACAGTTGTGCCATGTCCGCCAGTGGTGGAGGTCCTCATCAAGAGACCAGATGTCAAATATCAGCTCGGCTTCAGTGTCCAGAATGGAGTGGTAGGTCATTTGTTGTTAAGCAGTTGGTGTTTGGAATCGCAATAGTAATTTATTATAGTGATCATTGTCATTTGCGCCATCATTATCTTGGCTGTTAATTTCATGGCATGAAAAAGGCTAGTTGTCATTTATCTAGGCGGTCGTCGGTTAGGCTGTCTTGACCAGTCTCGTATCTGACATGTGCACTCAGACTCTACAAGTATCGATCAGCTACTTTATTTTTGGAACACTAACATATTCTCAGGATTTTATGATGGGTCCTGTAAAAAAAGCGGAGGTCCTGTATTTGTTCCCATTTTTACAGGATCTACCGTCCTGTAAAAATTGTCCTAGTTTGGATTAGACTGATCATGCGGAAATGTTGTGTCATGCACAATACTTTTGTACATATCTCAAAATTCAAGAGCAAGCAGTGGGTAAAGATCAAATAGTTGCTTGGTACAGCATTCCAGAATGTTACTTAATTATTTATCAGCCAAAATTACTTTACCACCATGGGTGAGTAAGTCTGTCATGCTAAAAAGCTAGTCTAGAGCTCAAAGGTGTTGTCACAATATATTACTCTCAAAGACTTCAAAATGAAGAGATTCAACTGTATACATTGTCAAAATAAAGAAGAAAAATGGGGACGGAAACAAATTTATAGTATCAATTAATTTGAATAAATAGTGTTTAAAATAGCAGTATTTAAATATGAAAGAATCATGAAGGCTGGTCTAAACATCGGTACATCAGTATGTCTTACATGTAAATATATTAAAAATAAGTGCCCAAATCTAATTATATGACATGTTCTGTTGCCTGAAGAAACCCCATAAGAACCTTGAAGGACATGTTAAAATGTACATTATACATTGGTGTAAAGGTCAAAATCCAGAACTATCGGTAATGCCCTCTGCCTGTGTCAAAGTGGTTTTGGAGGTTATTAATCAACTTCAGTCCAAATTGATTTTTATGTCTTATAATATCTAGGCTTTATTATATGGTATGGAGGGGATTGTTGCAAATTATTTCTCTCTATGTCTGCTTCATGTACAGACATTTCATGTTCTGTTAGTTGTTGTGCTTAATCTGTCATATACATGTATATTTTTATTGATGCACAAAACTCTTCTGACCATTTTTTAAATATGTTGTTTGATTTTCTAAGCAATAGAAAATAAATACTGGTTGGCATAACTTATATTTTGATGTGAGATTGAAGAAAATTTACAGTTGTTTCGCTGAAGGTCATTTTGAGGTTAAAAACTAACTGGATATAACATGCTATTTTAGAATTGTTCAATTTACTTTAAAAGGCCATATATAATTTAATTTCAAAAGGCCCTTAACAGTCATTACATTGTATAGGCAAATTAATGATACAATTATTGTTGTTTTTCTTAAGCTTTTTTATGCTGTCGTCATGATAACATTATGGCAAGTCTTTTTTGACTTCGGTGTTTTTCATTTTCTTTGATAAATTGAAGGCAATTAACTTAATTCATGAGTCAGAATGTCTGTATTTGAGATCTGCCTGAATGGCATTTTATTGGCATCCAGAAAAGAACGGATTATGCTCCATTTTGTGCAAGAAAAGACCGTCTCATATGCTTTCATATTGGAATGTGAAATTGATGTGTATGTCAAACAGTTCAGTATCAGATACAAATACACTTTAAGCTCTATAATTATCATATATTCAAACCTTGATATGCTGGGACTTCTTAATATTGGTTATAATTGAAACACCAATACATTACGATTAGATCTGTATTATGTTGTCATCCATGAAGAAATTGAAATGAAAAAAGGAACGTAAATATGCTGAGTTGTATAAAAGGAAAGACTCATTATATATTTGGTCTTAAACATAGGTAGTAATTATATAAGCCTTGTTCTTGGCAAACTGGGCTTAATGCATGTAATAAAAGTGTTGTCCCAGATAAGCCTGTGCAGTCCACACAGGCTAATCAGGGACAACACTTGGCTGTTATGGAATTTTTTATTTAAAGGAAGTCTTTTCTATACAAAAATCCAGTATTGGGGAAAGTGTCGTCCCTGATTACTGGTGCAGACTGCAGAGGCTAATCTGGGACGACACTATAGGCATGTGCATTAAGTGTCCTCATAACAAGGCTCATATAATGACGATGACTGATATACTGTCAAAAAAAAGTAAAAAATCGAACAAACATATGTTGGAGTCTTGTTTCTGACAGATCTGCAGCCTGCTACGCGGGGGTATTGCTGAGAGGGGAGGAGTGAGGGTGGGACATCGTATCATAGAGATCAACAACCAGTCTGTGGTTGCAGTACCACATGAAAAGATAGTCTCCTTGCTGGCGAACTCGGTTGGGGAGGTGAGTATGATATGAATTTGTAAATTGTATATATGTTTTTATGCCCCCGGTAGGGTGGCATATAGTGATCGCACTGTCTGTATGTCTGTCCTTCTGAAATTCCGTCACACTTGCGTTTAGGTTTCGAAAAATGGTCATAACTTTTGCAATATTGATCATAGCAACTTGATATTTTGCATGCATGTGTATCTCATGGAGCTACACATTTTGAGTGGTGAAAGGTCAAGGTCATCCTTCAAGGTCAAAGGTAAAAAAAGAAAAATCACAGTATTGTGTTTCTGACAAACACATTTCTTGTTTTTTAGCTCACCTGAGCACAACGTGCTCATGGTGAGCTATTGTGATCGCCTTTTGTCTGTCGTCCGTCGTGCGTCGTGCGGCGTCAACATTTACCTTGTTAACACTCTAGAGGTCACATTTATTGTCCAATCTTCATGAAACTTGGTCAGAACATGTGTCTCAATAATATCTTGGATGAGTTCGAAAATGGTTCCGGTTGGTTGAAAAACATGGCTGCCAGGGGGCGTGGCAGTTTTCCTTATATGGCTATAGTAGTAAAACCTTGTTAACACTCTACTAGAAGTCACATTTTTAGTCCAATCTTCATGAAACTTGGTGGGAACATGTGTCCCAATAAAATCTTGGACAAGTTCAAAAATGGTTTCGGTTGGATGAAAAACATGGCCGCCAAGGGGCGGGGCAGTTTTCCTTATATGGCTATAGTAAAACCTTGTTAACACTCTAGAAGTCACATTTATTGTCCAATCTTCATGAAACTTAGTCAGAACATTTGTTCTAATGATATCTTGAACGAGTTCGAAAATGGTTCCGGTTGGTTGAAAAACATGGCTGCCAGGGGGCGTGGCAGTTTTCCTTATATGGCTTTAGTGTATAGTAAAACCTTGTTAACACTCTAGAAGTCACATTTATTGTCCAATCTTCATGAAACTTAGTCAGAACATTTGTTCTAACGATATCTCGGATGAGTTTGAAAATGGTTCTGGTCTGTTAAAAAACATGGCCGCCAGGGGGCGTGGCAGTTTTCCTTATATGGCTATAGTAAAACCTTGTTAACACTCTAGAAGTCATATTTTTGGTCCAATGCTCATGAAACTTGGTCAGAATATTTGTACTAATGATATCTGGGCTGAGTTCGAAAATGGTTGAGATCCGTTAAAAAACATGGCCGCAAGGGGGCGTGGCATTTTTCCTTATATGGCTATGTAGTAAAACCTTGTTAACACTCTAGAAGTCACATTTATTATCCAATCTTAATGAAACTTGATCAGAACATTTGTTCTAACAATAGCTCGGCTGGGTTTGAAAATGGCTATGATTCGTTGAAAAACATGGCCGCCGGGGGGGGGGCAGTCGTCCTTATATGGCTATAGTGAAAACTTGTTGACGTTATATAATAGCCACATTTATTGGCAAATCTTCATGAAACTTGGTCAGAACATTTGTCCCGATGAAATCTTGGCAGAGATTGAAACTGGGTCATATGAGCTCAAAAACTAGGTCACTAGGTCAAATATAAAAAAAAACATGTTAAAAGTCACTTTTTTGGTCCAATCTTCATGAATCAGCTTGCATTTTTTCAGAATAGTCTAGTTCCTTTTGCTCTCAGGTGAGGGCCTGATGGCCCTCTTGTTTTTTTTTTTGTTTTTTTTGTATTCTTATAATTTTTTACCTTATTCACTGGACAGCTGATTAAGTTTTTAGGAAAATTTTATGGTCCCTAACAGTTTCCTTGTTGTTATTGTTAAGGATTATTATTCAAATGTTAGAAATTTCAACTAAATCAGCCAACCTTTATTGAACCCCCCAACCCCCATAAAGAAGTAAAGGTGGGTGTTCTGGACTCACATTGGATGTCTGTGTGTCAATATTTTCCGCAGGCGTTCCCCAAAAATTCAATGTACAACATTCAGAGTTGCGGGGATTTTTCATTTTGATATGAAGTTATGCATGTACGATTGGTACTGTCCTTCATGAAACATTACAAAATACAAAAGTTATGCCCCTTTTACAACTTCGACATTCTATAACATCATCATATGATGGTAATGCTACATGCAGCGTCTTTTTGTATTCTTCACAACTATGGTGACAAATTATAGTCCAACACTTACCTAGGACTATCAACATCTTAATCAGATTGACCCTGCAGTTATATATTGGTATTCATCCCAAACTGCTGCCACATTCTACCATAATTCCAACCGATGTTGTGTTGCTGACCTCATGGTGGGTGTTGCTTGTTACAGATCCACATGAAGACGATGCCTACATCCATATTCCGCTTGCTCACCGGCCAGGAGACCCCTCACTACTTGTAGAACTGGCTGCCAGCTAGCCAGCTTGAGATCAGGGTGAGCCCCGTTCTGGGAAAACTGGGCTTAATGCATGTGCGTTAAGTGTTGTCCCAGATTAGCTTGTGCAAGCGGCACAGGCTAATCAGGGACGACACTTTCCGCTTTTATGGAATTTTTGTTTCAAGCAAGTCTCTTCTAACTTAAAATCCAGTTGATGCAGAAAGTGTCATCCCTGATTAGCCTGTGCGGACTTCTGAGGATAATCTGGGACAACACTTTACGCACATGCATTAAGCCCAGTTTTCCCAGAACCAGGTTCTTGTGATCAGGGTAGAGGACACAATGCAATATGGACTTCACAAATCATGAGGACACAGACTGTATTCTAGGTTGTACTCTGAGTGTATAGGGACACTGATATGTTCTACTGAACAGTGTGTTTGCTGCAGTGAACTTCAGACATTTTTGTCACTTTGTTTTTCTCTTGTCAAAGATTTAAGAATATGTCCCGATTTAATGAAAGTGTGAATAGTTGCTAGTGGACAAACACATCTCTTGTTATAAGATAGATTTTAAATCACCAAAACAGTTTTCTATTGATATTTCTCTTTTGAAAGCCTTCATTTCCTCTTCAAAATAAAATAATGTTTAAATAATCATGGACAGTACAAGTTATGTGAAGAAAATACTGGTATGCGGATAAGATTTTTGTTGTGAAAAGCAGACTGTTGATTATTGAAATGGTTTTTACTTGTATGTTTTGTAATCTGTTTGAAAGTCTGGATTACCTCTACCAAGCAGATACATGACTTCACTTTGTTGGCTAATTGTTGTAATAATAAGAGTGTAAACTACATAGTCAACTTTTCATTTTGCAACTTTGTGACAGATATATGAACTGCGTTCTGGAAAAACTGGGCTTTATGCATTTCCATAATGTGTCGTCCCAGATTAGCCTGTGCAATTTGATAGGCTTATCAGGGAAAACACTTTCCCCCTTGACTGGATTTTCGTTAAACGGAGACTTCCTTTTAATTCAAAATTTCTTTAAAGCGGAAAGTGTCATCCCTGATAAGCCTGTGCAGACTGCACAGGCTTATCTGGGACAACACTTAACTCACATGCATTAACCCTTTGAGCGCTGGAACCGGATTTTGAAGGCCTTTGCAAACAGTTTGGATCCAGATGAGACGCCACAGAACGTGGCGTCTCATCAGGATCCAAACTGTTTGCTATTCTGATAGTATTCTTAGAAAAAAAATCTAAGAAAATGCTAATTTTAGAAATTTAGCAGACAACATTTTAGCAGACGACAAATTTCCCAGCATGCAAAGGGTTAAGCCCAGTTTTTCCAGAATGCGGCTCACATGATCATACTTTCACCACCAAGTTCAATACACCTCAGAGGATGGTACCTACTATTGTTATAAAAACCTATGCGGACAAGTATATTTTAAATAAGTTTATAAAGGAATAAAAAATGATACTTAAAAACAACGCTGAAACATTTGCATTAGAGAAAGTGTCTTTTGACAGTAGCTTTATTTGTTCTTTACAAGTGTTGGTGCAGCATCAAATACACGTTGTTATTTGGTGAAAGGCAGCTGCTTACCTACTCATGAATCTTATCTTGTACTTTTTGTCTTGTCTTGTTTTTGTCTTGCGTCCAATAAATTATTGTTGTAATGAGGCTCTATCCATAAAACATCTAAGGTTGTCATGCCAAAATCAGTTGAAGCTATTGAAAAAAAAATCATTTGTATGTTAAATTGGCAACTCCTAAAAACACATTTTTAAATCTGATATAATATTCAACTGTTAGTGGTTTAATGTTTCAGTATAAAATTTGCAGGTACAAATCTTACTATTGAGGGATAACATTTGAGTACAAATACTTGGTGTAGACCTGCCTTTTTTGGTTCAATGTTTGTGAGAGATGAATTGTTGTTCCAAATGGCTAATTATCATTTATCAATTTTTAGGGTATGTCTTTTTAGCTCACCTGATTGCTAAGGTGAGCTTTTGTGACCGGTCTTTGTCCGTCTGTCCGTCCGTCATCCGTCTGTCCACATTTGTTCGTAAACACTCTAGAGGCCACATTTATTGTCCGATCTTCATGAAACTTGTTTAGAAGATTTGTCCCAATGATATCTCGATCGAGTTAGAAACTGGGTCATGCTGGGTCAAAAAGTAGGTCACTAGGTGAAAAAAACAACAACCTTGTAAACAGTGTTTAAGTCACATTTCATGCCCAATCATCATGTAACTGTGTCAAAATGTTTGCCTTAATGATATGTTGGTTGAGGTCAAAAGTGGTTCCGGTCCGTTGAAAAACAATGCCGCCAGTGGGGGGGGCAGTTTTCCTTATTTGGCTATAGAGAAACCTTGTAAACACTCTAAAGGCCACATTTCTTGTCTGATCTTCATGAAACTTGGTCAGAAGATTTGTCCCAATGATAACTCGATCGAGTTCGAAACTGGGTCATGCTGGGTCAAAAACTAGGTCACAAGGTAAAAAAAAGAAAATCCTTGTAAACACTGAAGAAGCCACATTTCATGCCCAATCTTCATGTAACTTTGTCAAAATGTTTGTCTTAATGATATGTTGGTTGAGTTCAAAAGTGGTTCCGGTCCGTTGAAAAACATGGCCCCCAGTGAGCGGGGCAGTTTCCTTATTTGGCTATAGAGCAACCTTGTCAACACTCTAGAGGCCACATTTCTTGTCCGATCTTCATGAAACTTTGTCAGAAGATTTGTCCCAATGATACTTCGATCGAGTTCGAAACTGGGTAGTGCTGGGTCAAAAACTAGGTCACTAGGTCAAAAAAAAAGAATAACCTTGTTAACAGTCAAGAAGTCACATGTTATGCCCAATCTTCATGTAACTTTTTCAAAATGTTTGTCTTAATGATATGTTGGTTGAGTTCAAAAGTGGTTCTGGTCCGTTGAAAAACATGGAATAGGTCAAAGCTTGACAAACCTTGTTTATCTTTAACCACAAAGCACGCAGCTTTGATATTTGATATGTGACAAAGATTGTTCAAATCATGCCACTGGGCAAGCTCATTTTACAGGTGAGCGCTCTAGGGCCATCTTGGCCCTCTTTTTAAATGTTTGAACAGAAGCATATGAGTCAGGCGCTTGTGAAAACCTGGCTGAATGCAATTGCGTAAAGTATCGTTCCAGATTAGCCTGAACAGTCTTCACAGGCTAATCAGGGACATTTTCCACTTTTTCTGAATATTTCTTTTAAATGAAGTCTCTTTTTAATGAACTACCAACAGCAGTTTGGACTGCTCAAGCTAATCTGGGATGATTTTTTTAGCACATGCATGAATCCCATTTTTCACAAAGACTTGCTCATATGTGTCGTTTTCTGAGAAAACTGGTCATAATGCATGTGCGTAAAGTGTCGTCCCATATTAGCCTGTGCTAATCCGGGACGACACTTTCCGCCTAAACTAGATTTTCGCTAAAAAGAGACATCATTTAAACGAAAAATTCCATAAACGCGGAAATTGTCGTTCCTGATTTGCCTTTTCGGACTGCACAGGCTAATCTGGGATGTAAATTTACGCACAAGCATTATGTCCAGTTTTCTCAGAACACGACACATATGTGACATTTCAGTTTTATGATGCCAATCTGTATCAACCATTGTAATTTACCCATTACAGCACATGGCATGACTGTATAGGTAATTAGTAGGAAAGAAATCCTTACGTGCTTATGAACTACATTGTGCAATATTTCTGTGTTGTGTCAATTTTTGTGGTAAATGTGTAAACAACATATGCTTGGAATGAACTAATTGTGGCTGAGCTATGAGTGTTTTAATTATATGTGTTGTTGTTTAAATATTTTATTTATTCAATGTTTGAAATCAGTTGCAGGTACAATGTAACATTATATGTATTGCTTAAAGACTTGTAAAACTATTTGAAAACAGTGCAAGAATCTCTCACTTTTTATAACAAAATATGACATGATCATTAGGAATGAGGGAGTTTGTCATTCTTAAAGTTCAGAACTAAGAATAGATTCGGTAATTAAACTTTGATAGTTTTTCGTTTCTGTTTTCTGCATTCCCGGACTGATGGCATAATAAATAAAAATATGTAACAGTATTTTTAAATGGTTTCAATGTTACAGACATAGATGTTGCATTGACTTATAACATATAATTTACTTACTCAAACGCTTTAGACTTGTGGGCAAGGTCACTGAACTATTTGTTACTTTTTTTGCCTTAATGTAACGTTTGAAGTTAACATAAATGTAAATATTTTGAACAAGCATTGAGAATTGATTGGTCCAAGCATCAAATGCTGGTTGGTTGCTAAATTATAAGCATCCTGTAACATAATTTTAAACAATGTTTTTAGAGTGCATATTATATATAATTTATATATAAATAGCATTTAAAATACTTTATTATTTGTATCATTTGTATACAACTT
>VMBQ01002383.1:0-117853 GCA_007657795.1 Dreissena rostriformis
ACCAGAATTGTTGACGTAGGAACAAAATGAAATGACGTGCATAATTTCCATATTACCATCTGTCCATGTTTCAAGTTTCATGAAAAAATATGAAGAACTTTTGAAGTTATCGCAGGATCCAGAAAAGTGTGACTGACTGACTGACTGACTGACAGACAGGAAGAGCGCAAACCATAAGTCCCCTCGGGTGAAACCTGTAGGGGACAATAAGCGTCAAACACTGATACGTTTATGAAAGGGGGCTTAAAAAACCTGACTTTGAAAACATGCCCCTACCAAAAGTGCCAAGCAAATAAACTGATTTTTTAGCTTGGCTGTTTTCGAAGAAAACCCGAGGTATTGTCATAGCCAGCTCGTCCTTGCGCGTCGTCGTCCGAAAACTTTTACATTGGCCATAGCAATATTGAAGATAGCAACTTGATATTTGGCAGGCATGTGTATCTCATGGAGCTGCACATTTTGAGTGGTGAAAGGTCAAGGTCAAGGTCATCCTTCAAGGTCAAAGGTAAAAAAAAACAAAAAAAAAACAAAGGGGCGCAGTAGGGGGCATTGTGTTTCTGACAAACACATCTCTTGTTTTTTATACTTACCTGGTATTCTATTTATTCCATCATGTTTTTGAAGTACCGGTATTGAAGTAATTATCATAGATACTTAAATCATTTTCAATGTTTCAATCATCTAGAAACAATAGATCAATATATAAAATATAATAGTATGCAATGTATACATTCAGATGCACTTATATACACCAACATGTAAAGTTTTAGAGTGGGTATATTTAAATCACCGAGTCGGCATTTAATGATATACGTTTGTGGAGCTAGGTACTGTTCATGAAGCGATCAATTTGATTGAAACTTCAATATGTCATCAAACTTCAGAGTAGATGTGCAAGTCGCTTTTTAGATCCCCATTGATCCACACATTCCTTGGTTTAGTTTGAACCTATTTATTTTGGCTGGATTGCATGGAAAGCCTCAGGCTTATTGAAATGCTGTCAAGTCAGTTTCCTGGGCCTAGAACCAGTACTTGGTGTCTTTGAGAGAGATCTAAAGAACACTTTCGAGATCGAACCCGTGACCTCCCGGTCGCTAGGCGAACACCATATCCATTACGCCACAGTGACACATTTCTTAGTTATTTGCCCTTCATTAAAGCTGAAAAAACAAAGTGAGGTTTAAGTCACGCTTGTGAGGAAGTTTTAATATTTCAATTCGAAACCAAATCAAATGGAGCTAAAGCTTATAATTATTTGGTTGTCATTTTAAAGGATCACCATATTCGTCTCTGCCTGGAAGTCCTGTGCAGAGACAGATGCAGTCGAGTTTAACCGCACTGTGCACGAGTGTCTGGTAGAAATGGGGGAGGTATTGAAGGCCAGCGCTGGAGTAGCCAGGCTGTGAACCAGTCTATCCCAGTGGCCGCTGGAGTAGCAAGGGTGTAAACCAGTCTATCCCAGATTAACCAGTTGTTTAGTGGATATTTTTATGAATATTTAATCAAGTACTAAATTATGTGGAAATCTTCGTTTGTGTGAGTCATTTAATAATGACAGGACTTGAACAAGTATATGAATTAAGTATAAGAAACAACTTTTTGTCTTTAAAGTTGTTTTTACGACTCTTATGGTGTGACTTATAAATGTATAAAATCCAATAGTCTGTCCTTAACATGTATTTTTTCATGAAAAATCTACAATTATATGTGCAATGCATGACAATTATGGCATGCTATCTCGGATGAACTTTGATCATTCACTTTATTGCATTATTTGAGTTAATAATCAACAGATACTAATGTAATTTCTTTACCATTCTTTAAAGGGTAAAATATATGTACTAGTATTTCTAATCCAAAAAGAAATTTGTGCATTTAAATACCTGAACTTGATACTTTCAAATTTGTGTGTTATACATGTAGCTGACAGTCTTATAATACATTTATTTGTACATGTACATGTTTCTTAATTGATTGTTTAAATGCCAATGCCTGTGTTTGACAGTTATTTTGTTTACACAGAATAAGGGCTGTTGTTTTTAAATAATTCCATTATATGTTTTATTTATTTAACTATTGTAACTATTTTTGCTCTAAAATCATTTTTAGAAATGATTTGCTTTAAATGATATTTAATACAAAGAGTAGCATACTTGATCATTTATTTGCAAGAACATAAGAATAACAGAGTATAAAACGTTATGTATTTTTGACATGTAGTATACAGTGTAGTTATATTCATTGATCATAAGTGTGTAACTTTTCCATAGTTTATTGATTTTGTCAGTGGGAATTATTTTCGTGTTTTTTTCCTTCAGGTTTTTTACTTATTTTCAATTAACAATTTAAAAAGTACCTTACCATCCATGATTATAGTTTCAAACATATCTTTACACCATTAGGAAAACAATAAAGTTCAATGATAAATAAAGTGACATGTAACATGACAAACTTACCTCAATCACTTTCAGTGAAATGCACAATCAATTTTAATTAGATATTGGTATCGTGCTCCATTTAAAACAAGTAAAATATCTCCAGGGTTAATCCGAGGCTAGAACCATTACTATGTGCCATCTAGCTAAGAAGGTAAAGAACTTTACTTCAGTTCTGTAGGTTGTGGGTTCAATTTCCAGCCTGGCCACATAACTGATGTGTGGATTTGTAATGTAATTATTTATACAGACATTCTACCCCTACCTCTTATTCTAGTCAGACAATTATCAGGTATTGGCATAAGTTTGTTCAAATGTTTACTGGTAAACCAGCTAACCTATGAAAAACAAGAGAAGCTTAATTGACTGCATCAATAAAACTGAAATTCTGTTGAAAATGCAGAAAAATTACAAAACAAAATGTTTTAGCATATTTTCAGTATTAAGATAATGAGCATTTAACTTGTACTGTATGCAAGAATGGTCAGGTCTCCCTCTCTTGTTTTATGTGATTATATAGTCGTTTGTTGTGCCATTCTGATTTTAAGGTGAGTGATTATTTTATGTATCTATTCGATGATTCATGTTCAGCAGTACCAATGCAACTTTTGTTCATAATATGGGTGTTTAATTCTGTTTGACATTCAAAATTTGTATCAATTTTTAAATGTTTTGAATATATTTGCTGAAAAATTGAAACCGACTGTTTGTATGTCTTTGTTTAAACAAATAATGGGTAAAAAATTATAACTGAAAACAAATGTATGTCTTTTTGTTATGTGAGTTGTAATTGTGAGTTCAATCAATGTTTTATATGTTTATTATGACAATATTTTCTTGTGATGTTGATTTACTTCGTGATATTGTTGTTGTTGTTTTTTCTCTTAAATATATCGCATATTTACAACTATGGCTATATTTTACAACTTCAGAAAGACTTTGCTGAAGTTCTTGTATTGGAAAGCATGCCAGTACATTTATGCCTGTAAAAAGCCTGTAATGAAGGCTATGTTGGTACTAATAACAATTGTAGGCACCTTATAAGAAATGTAACAAATATTGTAAATGATGGCTTGAAGAAAGCTTAAAACTGTTTTAAGCGATTTTATCATCCATAGGTAACAAAAAGGCTATTGGTAATAACAGCAAGAAACTATTTAAATCATATTTACCGGTATAAATGGCATATTGTGGATACCTCATTAACCACAAATACTGACATTATAAAGACTGTGTGTTTTGGTCCAAGCTATTATTATTATTATTATGTTTTCTCCGTTTTGAATTGTGATGGTATGTTTTGTAAATTTGACTTTTAACAGATTTTAATACATTTGATTTTATGTATGACTTAGCAGTGTTTTCTCTTTTTGATTGTCAAAAAATTAAGCTTTGAAAGGGAACTGGGCACATGCCTTTCTGCATGTGTCCACCACGTTCGCCCAACCCGACTCTGACCTTCCCAACATTTAGTGCTATAGGTAAGCTTTTGTGATCACTCTTTGTCCAGTGTTGTGCGTTGTGAATCGTGCGTCTCTTTGTCCAGTGTTGTGCGTCGTGAATCGTGCGTCTCTTTGTCCAGTGTTGTGCGTTGTGAATCGTGCATTGTGAATTGTGCGTTGTGAATATGTTGTGAATTGTGCGTTGTGAATCGTGCGTTGTGAATCGTGCGTCATCAATCTTTTTGCTTTAACTACTTGAGAAGCTGCATGTTTTTGATTCCATTTTGATGAAATTTTGTCCGAATCTTAACAATATTTAGGCCAAGTGCAAATCTGAGTGACGTGTGTATAAAAACTTGGGTCACTAGGTCAAATTTGTAGAACCACTACAGAAGCCACATTTTTTACTCAGTCTTGATGTAACTTGGTCGGAATGTTTATCTTAACAATATTTATAGAAAACGTGCAATCTACAAACAGTTATCACATTTACATTAATAGGTAATTCAATGGGCTGTCTATTTTCTGAAGGGTATGAAAAGGGATACTACAGTGTGTTTTGCAACGACGTTAATTGCGTGTTCAGCATGATTTTTTTTTATCTCAAACGAAAAGACTTGAGGGAAAGTACAGTTTCACATTCAACTGTCTACATCAATACAGTTTTTGTGTGCCCCTTTATATTTAGAAGATTGTCAGCACCAGAGCGTTTGCACTTAAAGGCTATGATCTCATATAAGGTAATTAGTACAATATTGCATTATGTGCACTAGTATATTTCAGATCAAATAAGTATTGTTGTTCACTATTCTGATACTCGTTTTGACCAAAAATATATTTTTATGTCCACCAGTATATACTGGGGGACATATTGTTTTTGCCCTGTCTGTTGGTCTGTTTGTTGGTTGGTTTGTTTGTTTGTTTGTTTGTTTGCGCCAACTTTAACATTGGCCATAACTTTGCAATATTGAAGATAGCAACTTGATATTTGGCATGCATGTGTATCTCATGGAGCTGCACATTTTGAGTGGTGAAAGGTCAAGGTCATCCTTCAAGGTCAAAGGTCAAATTTATGGGTCAAAATCGCTCAAAAGTGGACATAGTGTTTCACAAACACATCTTGTTTTAAATTGTTTTCGAAATAAGTATTAAGCTTTAAACAAACCGTCGTTCCAGCTGTTGAATATTTACCTCACTTTAATGCATTGCATTCCACCCCGCAAGGTATCAAGGTCAGTTCCCGGTCAGTAAGAGAATCGTTACATGTATATAAACGATATCGCGTTTACTAGGTGACCTTGAAATGAAAAAAAAATGTCAAAACACTAAAACATGTCTGTTCGAAGAACGCGCTTATAAATATGTCATATATGTACGGATGATTGGCGTGTGGCCGGTTGACTTATATGTTTTTATTTCATTTCCATTCTTCTTTTGTATTTTTTTTCTGTATCTATAGACATATGATCAATACTATCTAATAATGCGAAAGAAGCCACTAAATCTTACGCAACTCTGTAATTGATTTGCGTGTGATGCAGCTAAGAACTGCGCAGAAAAAGACATTCGCTATCTTTCATCTCATTGATAAAACTCTTTATCTTTCACCAACACCAACCACAATCAACGCCGTATATCTTTGATAAAGATATTTCTTGTTTCATATAAAACGACATACATTTGTATTTTCTAATTACATTAAGCTTGCAATTTTCTTTTAGAAAAATATTTGAATAGGTATTTGTATGTGAAAAATGTTGAATTTATTACTTTGGTTAGTGTTGTTAATGCATTACATAGATTTTCACACTTAAAAGTTAGAATTTGCACATCTAAAACATGAAAAAACAAGGTATGTGTTTGTGAAACACAATGCACACTGTCCCCTTTTGAGCGATTTTGACCCATATATTTGACCTTGAAGGATGACCTTGACCTTTCACCACTCAAAATGTGTTGTAACTCAAAATATTCACCTTAGAATAGGCACACCATATGCAGCTCCATATGATACACATGCATGCCAAGTATCAAGTTTCTATCTTCAATATTGCAAAAGTTATGATTTTGACCCTTGACCTTTTTACCACTCAAAATGTGCAGCTCCATGAGATACACATGCATGACAAATATCAAGTTGCTATCTTCAATATTGCAAAAGTTATGGCAAATGTTAAAGTTTGTGCAAACCAACAAATAAACAAACAAACCAACAAACAGACAGGGCAAAAGCAATATGTCCCCCAGTATAAACTGGGGGACATAAAAAAAAAACAGAAACTAAACGTTGAAACCGTTCATTTTGTTTAGATAACACGCGTTCGCGTTTCAGATAATGTATAAACCAATCGTCGTTCTTACCGTTCTAAACTGGCGTTACTAAACCATGCATGATACAATATTATCCATAATCGCTACAAAACACGAATTCTTCAACAAAACCACGTTTACGATCTCTTTATCACAACACAATTTAAACGTAAGTAGTGAAATCATTATAGCGTAACGTTTACGCTTCGCACTGACATTAGTGACACGTTACGTAAAAATGTAATAGTGATATAATTTTATATTAAATCTGACTAGATAGTGTTGCTAACACACTACGCTGCGTAATATATCCAATGGATTCAAAATCCGCGGCGATCGATGACTTGTATATATATCATCAAATAATGCATTCGATTTATTACTAATATTAATAAGTATTATCCTTCAATAAAAATGTGTACGTTTAAACCGAGTTCATTTCGATGACTATTAAATCAATTTGCTTTTTAAATTTACGGAAAATCACGAACGAATCCTCGGGGGATAAAATAAGCGTTAGTACGATTGGTCGATTTTGTAACAAATTATTATGAAGTCACAACATATGACATCATTATTCCAGCTTACCCCAGTGGGAAGGTATTTCGTAAGCCATGGTGGCTACCCGGCTTATGTTAGCGATGTGATAATCCCCATTATTGTGAAACTTGCTGTAGAACTAAACGAAGCAGGGGTTCAATGCAGCGAGATGTTCGACATGGTTCGCCGCGGTGTGCAAAATTACGTACTCGAACGGGCGACAAACGAAGGATTCCTATGTGCCAGGCCGCGTCGTAAAAATAGACGTAAGTTCTTCGTAGAGCTTAGATATATATTAAATACAACGTGAACATATTAAAGGGACTGTAAACCACGAATGACGAAAAAAGCAGAGTTCTAAAATACCGTATTTTTTACAATTATTAGTTTATATTGATTAAAATATCACGACTGGTATATAACATTACTTGAAAAGCATAAAATATCTTTTAACATTTTGTATCAAAATGCCATTTCTATGTTTGAAAACCATAGGTTTCGCTAAATATATGATGGCAAATATTCATTTCGAAATATATTAAAATCTCAATATTAATTTCAACTTGAAATGCCAGAAAATAAAGCAAACGTAATTAAATGGTGTGTTGTACATTCGTTATAACTATGACTGTACTGTTATGCCAGCGCTATTGTTTTCTGATTAATAAACGTTCAAAAATACGAGGTATACCAAGTAAACCTTAACAACTTCAGAAATATCGATCATTTTTCAAATTTATTCTCTCGGACATTCCTTTGCATTATTTTTATCTCGTTTAGAAAAGCTGTTATAAACTTGCAGGTCCTATGCAAGAACTGAATCTTACAAAACAGTTGCGGCTTTCCATGCCTGCCTCGTTCGCTAAACAGACGGCTGACTCTGGGAAGAATATTTCAAGTGGTGTGGTGGACAAGTCTCTAGGCTCAGCTAAGCAGAGTCACACTGATGATTAGAGCCGGATGATAAAAAGTGATTGAATAAAAACCCTATTGATTACAAAAGTCTGGCAGGTGACAAGGGCATGGCTGGTGACACGGGCCTTGCTGACGACAAGGGAGGGCTGATAACAAAAAGCTGCCTGACGACAAGGGAGTGGCTGATGACAAGGGTGTGACTGATGACAAGGGAGTGGCGGATAACACGGGCATGGCTGATGACAAGCGCGTGGCTGATTACAAGGGCATAGCTGATGACAAGGGCCTGGCTGATGACACTGGCGTGGCTGATGACTTGGGCATGGCGGATGACACTGGAATGGCTGATGACAAGGGCATGGCGGATGTCACTGGAGTTGCTGGTGACAAGGGAGTGGCTTATGATAAGGGAGTGGCTGGTGACAAGGGCCTAGCTAATGTCAAGGACATGGCTGATGTCAAGGGCATGGCTGATGGCAAGGGAGTGGCTGTTTACAAGGACATGGCTGATGTCACGGGAGTGGCTGATGATAAAAAAGTGGCTGATGACAAAGGCCTGGCTAATGTAAAGGGCATGGCTGATGACAAGGGAGTGGCTGATGACAAGCGAATGGCTGATAAATAAGGGAGTGGCTGTTCACAAGCACATGGCTGATGAAAATGGAATGGTTGATGACAAGTAAGTGGCTGTTGACAAGGACATGGCTGATGACAAGGGAGTTGCTGATGACAGGGTCAAGGCTGATTACACGGGCATGTCTGATGGCAAGGTGGTGGCTGATGACAAGGGATTGGCTGATTACAAGGGTATGGCTGATGACACTGGAGTGGCTGATGACAAGGTCAGGGCTGATTACAAGGGATCGGCAGATGACAAGAGAGTGGCTGATGCCAAGGGAGAGGCTGATCACAAGGGAGTGGCTGATGACAAGAGAGTGGCTGATGACACAGGCATGGCTGATGGCAATGGAGTGGCTGATGACAAGGGTGTGGCTGATGACACTGGTGTGACTCATGACAAGGGCGTGGCTGATTACACTGGAGTGGCTAATGACAATTGCATGGGTGATGACACTGGATTGGCTAATAACAAGGGCATGGCGGATGACACTGGAGTGGCTGATGGCAGGGGCATGGCGGATGACAAAAGCATGGTTGATGACACTGGATTGGCTGATGACAAGGGTGTTAATGATGACACTGGAGTGGCTGATGACAAAAGCATTTCTGATGACAATGACAAGGCTGATGACAATGGCATGTCTGATAGTAGCAAGGGCATGGCTGATGAATGGAGTGGCCGGTGACAAGGGAGTGGCTGATGAAAAGGGTGTGGCTGATGACAAGAGAATGGCTGATGACATGGGCGTTGCTGATGACACGGGCATGGCTGATGACAATGGAGTGGCTGATGACAACGGTGTGGCGGATGGCACTGGAGTGGCTGATGGCATGTGCATGGCGGATGACAAAGACATGGTTGATGACACTTGATTGGCTGATGACAAGGAAGTTGATGATGACACTGGAGTTGCTGATGACAAGGGCATTTCTGATGACAATGACGAGGCTGATGACAATGGCATGTCTGATAGAAGCAAGGTCATCGCTGATGACTGGAGTGGCCGGTGACAAGGGAGTGGCTGATGAAAAGGGTGTGGCTGACGACGAGAGAGTGGCTGATGACACGGGCATGGCTGATGACAATGAAGTGGCTGATGGCACTGGAGTCGCTGATGACAAGGGCATGGCTGATGACACTGCACTGGCTGATGACATGGGCAAGGCGGATGACAAGGGCATGGTTGGTGACACTAGATTGGCTGATGACAACGGTGTGGCTGATGGCACTGGAGTGGCTGATGACAAGGGCATGGCTGATGACACTGGNCCCGACCCCTTTCCCCCAAAACTGAAAAAAAAAACACTGCCACCCTACAGGAATGGTACCTTTGCAGTTTCAGTAAAGTCGGATTATTAATGTCCAAGATCTCGTTGGAAACTAATTATTATGCAAAGGCCTATAACTCCCTGAACAATTATCAATAAAACACATGTATAAACCACATAACAAAACCAATATGGTATTCCCATTGAGTTAAGACTGGGACAGAACTTCCGAAATTAATAAATATTGTAGATAACAATCCGGCTTGTCCTTGATTTCGTATTGTTCCAGTCATCAATATTGTCGTTCATCGCTACACATAACTGCTTCCTGTCAACACTAAGATAGACCGAAGAAATAGCTTTGAAACCATTATCACGTATTGTCGTAATCATTTTCTTCCCATCCATGTCCACCTGACTGATAGATGTGGCACCAAATACGATTACATGCCCTACATTTGTCACGTGTATGTTGCAGAATTTTCCCGAATATTTGAAAGCCGGATCCTGGAGGGTGGCAGTGACTGCTCCATCCCTGGTCAGAGTGAGAAGCTTGCCATTGTCAGTGTCTGTGACATAGATCCTCTTCCCATCAGGGCTTACTGCAACTCCTGTAAAAGTACCAATAACTGTGGCATTGCTATATTAAAACTATTGATAATGTGTGTTTCAGCTCACCTGGGCACTAATGCTCATGGTGAGCTTTTCGGATGCAGTGAAATCCGTCAGCCGTATGTCCGCGTGTGCTTCCTTCAACCTTTTTTTACGTACTCGCTGAGCATGATGACACTTCAAAGGAATGTTCCTTTGGTGGTCCTCTATAAAAATCGTCAAAGTGTTTCCGTTTATTAAATAGGTTACGTGGTCCAAACGATGGTTCAAAACTTCACAACACTGCCCCGAGGTTTAATATTTGCTATGTAGCATGTTATTGTGGTCCTCTAAAAAGTTTGTTCAAATTATGCCTCTAGGGTGAAACTGGCCTTGCCTCGGGGGTCACCAGTTTTGCATATGCCTATACAGGGAATACCTCTAAAATCTTCTTATCTTAAAGTCAAAAGCCTACAGTATTCATATTTGGTATGTTGCATTATGTACGGGTCCTCAAAGGTTGTTCAAATAATGTCTCTGATGTCAAACTAGCCCGCCCCGTGGGTCTCCAATATAATTTTGGCTTACAACCTTCTTTAATCTAATTGCCTTAAACCTAAAACAAGATGTGTTTGTGAAACACTATGTCCACTTTTGAGCGATTTTGACCCATAAATTTGACCTTTGACCTTGAAGGATGACCTTGACCTTGACCATTCACCACTCAAAATGTGCAGATCCATGAGATAAACATGCATGCCAAATATCAAGTAGCTATGCGCAATATGGCAAAAGTTATAGCAAATGTTAATGTTGGCGCAAACCAACCAACAGACCAACCAACCAACAGACAGGGCAAAAACAATATGTCCCCCAGTATATACTGGTGGACATAAAAACTATTGCTTTCATATTCAATATGTAGCATAATCAAATTGTTCAAATAATACCCCTGGGGTTAACAGTGGTCTCTCTCTGAGAGTCAGCAGTTTTAGATCCACTTATATAGGGAAATCTTTTTTTTTTAATATTCTTGTTTGAAACCGCAAATCCTATGACTTTCATATGTGGAATGTAGCGTCATCTACGAAGTTCATTGAAATCGTGCTACTAGAATGAAAACTGACCGCCCGGGGTCACATTTACAACATCAAAACAAAGCAAAATTATTATTTTTTTAGTATTCTCTTAAACAGCAAGACTCCCAAGCTTTGATCATGCCTCTGGTGTAAAAACTGGCCATGCCTCCCGTGTACCATGATTTATATAGAATTAAATTGCAAAGTAACTTTATAAATCTATACAATTACAAGGCCCAGAGGTATAAATATTAGTAGGAAATATCGCATAATATTACTCTATTTAGTTCATTCAATGTGTAACCCTGTGGTCAAAAGTAGACCCCAAAAAGGTTATCAAGTATTGTACTTCAGGGCTACAGTTT
This sequence comes from Dreissena rostriformis, assembly GCA_007657795.1. Classification (NCBI taxonomy): domain Eukaryota; kingdom Metazoa; phylum Mollusca; class Bivalvia; order Myida; family Dreissenidae; genus Dreissena; species Dreissena rostriformis. The sequence continues at coordinate 11,568 of VMBQ01002383.1, forward strand.
CTCAATTGAGCGTTCAAGGATCATCACGTTACTCTTGTTTTAACAAATTTCAGTAATGAGATTAAACTAGATGCATTTGTTAATCCAAACTGTTGCATATAACTGGTGTGGTGTGTAGTATGCTTCAGAGGAGCGTAACAAGTAATTTCATAAATAGCAAAGGCAAACAGCTATACATTACAGTTATACTGCATGTCGAAAACATATTGATAATGTTGTCAAAAGCGCCATTTATATAGCAATTATTTAATGCAAGTTGTACGTTGACCTTTAGAGCAACACGTCCTATAAGCAGAGTGAACACGTCCCCGGGACAACCTTTCTACATTTTTTAAATAAATATTTTACAGAGCGTTAATTAAAAAAGTGACCCATATTTCAAGCAACAAATTAAAGAATATTAGCCAACAAAACATCTTTTGAAAATATGTACATTCAATTTTTCCGTTTAAACACTCATGTTATAAACTAACAATGTATGTTTTGATTTATCTTCACCACAAGTTATGCATTGTTAGGCTGCGATTACTATCATAATTGATGATTGCTGACCTATACTGGGGAGGGGGACATACTTATAATTGGTTTTGGCTTTTCTGACCACCCACTTGTTAGTCCGCCGCCGTCAGGCTTCGTTTCCGTTCAATTTCATAATAGCTCGTTTAATATCATAATAGCTATTCATTGTTGAGATTTTATATTTAACATAGTGATTTAACTTTTTTAACATAGTGACATAGACAAGACCCCTATTGACTTTCGCTTTAGTAGATCAAATGTCAAGGTCATAACCATCTGAACATTACACACTGGTATCCATATCCATTATACATTCGACAAGAGGGTCATAATTTTAACATATCTAAGTTCATATAAAATAGTTCACACCACCACCTACAATTAAAGCGAAGATGCAATATCTGAACAAACTAAGGGGAACTCAATGGACCTTGTTCCAAATATCAAAGCTCTGGGCCTTGCTAATGCAGAGAACGTTTTAAAGTTTCTTACTATATTGATCTTTGTAAATGATATGACCCCTGGTGTGTGGTTAAATTTGACCCCATGGGCATGATTTCAACAAACTTTATAAAGGGTACTGTAACATCACATACGACGTTTCACATCAAATATTAAACCTCTGACGTCATGATCGTTTGAAGCAAAATGTTGACACAGGATGCCGAAGAGCTTCAAACAACAATATCTCATCAGGTGGGCTTAAACATTTGTTATAATTAGCTCAAATGAATAACACATCCTTTGATCCACTATCTACAATTACAAACTTAGATCACGAGTATTGTGTAAAACGAATGGTTTCTAGTTATCAGACAAGCATTACCTGGGTAGCCGGAATCAGTTTTATTTATGTACAGCTTCCGCAAAAACTGTCCATCTAGTGTGTAGTGGTACACCGTAGTCCTGGAAGTTATATACAGGTCATCCTGGTGATGAGCAATGTGGAAGCAATGATGTTTCAATTTCATTTTTCTGAGTGCACCAACCTTTATTTTGAACTCTTATAAAATGGATCTCGCTGAGTGATTCGTAGTCGCACACCGTCACTGCAAACTCGTCAGAGGACATGTGGCAAAAAGACCAGGGAGTGGTGGAAAAGTAAAAACACGATTTCACATGGAACGCATGGTCAAGTAGTTTCACGCAATGGTTGTGTAATTCTGCGATAACAAGTCTCCTTTCAGCTGTCTCAAAAATGCCGGATAAAGTGCCCGTGTTAAAATCATTATCAGTTCTCACATTGATTTCTCCCTTATGAATAACGATAACTTCACTCGGAGGGTAGACTGCTTTAGTTTGTTTTCCACATTGTGTAATAGTTCCAAGTCTAGAACAGGTAGAAATGAACGTATCTATGTCCTCATTGGGCTGGACCAAAATTTCGACGCCGACATTCATGGTCAGTTCTTGCAGCTTGGTTTCTGCTAAACAATATTGCTCAATGCATTTCCTATACACAATAAACCCTCGTTCTGCTCTCGCCTGATGTATGTCATCAGTATCAATCATTTTATTTCTCGTGTCCTTGCATTTTTCTATATCGCTCTGTAAAGACGATAGCATATCCGCGTGCACTGTTTCAAGTTCTTTTTTCAGATTATTATGCAGTCGATCAAATGTTTCTATCACTTTCTGATGTCGTTCACCAATTTCTTGAAGATCTCTTTCAAATGAAGCTTTTAAGAGTACACTGTTTTGTTCTTTCTCAAACTGCATTTTTTCAAGGCCTTTTCGCAGCGATTCACCCTCAGATATTGTCTCCTTCAAATCCCATGTAGAATTCTTAACTTTGTCCGATATGAGGACAACTAAACGGTATTGTCTGAAATATAATTTAGGTTAAATGGTCTATTGGCTGATTAAACCGCGTGTACGAAATAAGACTAAATTATTACAATAGTGACAAAAAAAGTTAAAAAATATCCCTAGATCCTGAAGAATTTTTTAGACTCTGTCTTAGAATAAAATTGTGAGATAAACACATTTTATATTTGTTTACTATAATTGGAGATATTGTGCTTGATTATGAACTTTCATTATGAAGCAGATTTACTATGTTTCGTTGGCTTTAATTGTAATATAATTTAAAAAGTTTTCAATTAAACTAGTTATTGTGTATTTCACATTGTTGCGCTTACAAAGCTTACATTAGTAAAATTTGAATGTTAAGATTTTATCAATTTATAGGAAATAATATATTTTCACATTTTAAAGGAGTATGCTTGTTTAAATGTTTCCTTGATTGAATATTATATTGTCTGTATAACTGTGATAATTCTTTCTGAAATAATAGTGTAATACTGTTAATTGTCAAAACAAAATATTAAAATATCTATATTAAGCTTGCTCACCAGTTGACATTGCTTTAATTATAATTTCAATTCTTTTGAAATTTACTTGAGATTATTTTACATCAATAGATTTTTTTTCTGTAATATTCTTGTGTCAAACATGTAGTATTTAACAACTTATATAGGTTAAACTATACTAACAACTGCTAACTATNATTGACATGGAATAAAAATATATTAATATAATTCAAAATACGCGAATACACTAGAATGTTGCCAGTCGAAAGATGGTAAAAAAAGTCCGCTTAGTTTTGTGATGAGTCTTTTTTCGGCGAAGCTGTTTAACCCAGCTTTTCACCTTAAATGACCTTTATCAACAGCCTTTAAAATGGTGGAGAAATTTCCCGCCAGTAGACCCGAATGAATAAATTAGAATGTTTAATTGGCTGATCTCATTAAAATCATCAAGAACATCGGACGCATCACTGCGTCTGTGTTCAGCGTATAGGTTGTAACACTGATCAGTGTAAGGAATTCAGAACTGCTCTCAAGATAGAAAATCATACGAATTTTAAGGAAAGAAATTAATAAAGTTAATGATATGAGGGAACTCGTTTAATTATCTAACCACACATGTTAGATATACGCGCCCAACCTGTCTGGAAATAATTAACTAATTCTTTAAAGCCAGAATAGGCTACCAAAATTTGCCTGTTTGATATTAAGTCACACAATACGACTTCAATGTTATCTAACAGTATTGTGGTTAGATGTTTCATTTGAAAGACGCGATGAGATTTGTAAAGACCCGCGTCAAACGAAAATGGGTTTTATGCCATATGCGCCCAGCTTAGCAGAAGCTTCAGCCCAACCTGCGAGTCTTACAGTCAGGAGATACCTAATGAGATCACAAAACATTGTGTGACTTTATAGCGGACAGCGTAGCTCCTGACCAGACTGTGCAATTGCGCAGGCTGGGCTTGAACTACGCTGGCCGAAACGACATAAGACCCATTTTCGCATGACGCGGCTCTAAAAGTGTGATTTGAATGAATCGAACGAAAAGTACGTCTTAAGCAAATATTAACGTACCATATATTTCGGTGGCGAAGAAATAAACTCATAATAAGCCACGTGAGGACACATATGATATGATCTTCCGTACTAATATTTTTTTTATTTACGAACAATATTGTGTTGTTTGAATATACTTAATCTTAATTACACACATTTCATGCGGTGCTATGCGACTAACAAGTTAAAAAGAAAAGAACAACTAAACCTTTGTGTTCAATTTACTTTTGAAACTTAAATTTTCTACCCTGTATTTCTAAGTTAGGACATACGCCAAATATCTTTTTTTTAAAGATATTTCTTGGTTAATTTTCACAGCATTCGATATTTTGGGTTATATTGTTCAATCAGGATTTTCCAAGGAGAACACAAAGGTATGTCGAAAGCCCTACGTGGTGTTCTTGATGTTCCCTCCGTATAGCCACCATATTGGATATACCTTCTGACCTTATGTAAACATGCGGTTGAAACTTAGTGTCCTTACAGGATTACTGTCAACGGATTCATTAATAAACGCAGGTCTTGCATGTGATTGAAATGCTAGAGTAAGAACTGACTCGAGAAAACAATCTACATTGCCTATTAGTATTTTGAATCTTACATGGTAAATCTGATCAGTCAAAAATCATATTTACTAAAATCCAAGAATCAAAGGGTCAAAATAAGAGTCAACGCAAAGCCTTTAAAGTCATACGTGTTGGTTTTTTTTAACTAAATAAATGATTTATCATGCATTCAGTAAAAGAAAATTCGGCTGAAAATTATGTTTTATGATTTAATAATTTTCCTAGAAACATAGCAAAAACTGGCAATGTTTCTTGTAGAAGCTGAACATTTTACCGATGACCTCTTTGATGTGGTTATGTTAATATCAATTTTCTCGCGTTACTCTCGTCTTATACATACGCTTGTGTTGTCGTGCCGTAGCGGAATCGAAGGCCTACTACAGGATATGATTTTGTTTTTCAAGAACGTGTTCTGACGTTCTAAAACGTCGGTCCAAACTTTAGTTATTTGCCGGATTTGTAATAACTGTTATTTTGACCTTGACCTGAATGGCTCAAAATACAATCCCAATCACGTTTTACATGTAAGCAAACTTAACACAAATGTCTGTGCAATACCTCCATCCAAACTGAAGTTATTGAGAATAAGCAACATTTCTTTTTTTTTAATTACATGGCCTGGATTTAACCCCAAATTAAAGTCAAGTGCCCTACCTTTTAAGCTAGGCCGCCGTTAGAAACGGTTCTAAGCTGGGATTAACGTTGGGAATATTAAACTAGTTCTTAGTCTAGCATGATCCCACTATCTCATTAAAATTACATTAATTGTACATTTCACCGGAAGATATAGTGGCAACTTTGCAATGTAACACGGTACTTAATTTAACAGTAAACTGCATTGATTTGATAATAGTGTAAACATGTGTTTGGAACTATAACCTTGATACATTAAGATACGTCATACATATATGCATTGATAAATAAGAGAGATACAAAATACATTTAGAATGAACATGATACGTTTCTAAGGAAAGAGAAAAAGATGATTTGGTCAAATAAGTAAAGCTTAAGACACAGATAAACAAACTATGGACTTGTACATTAAAATAAGAGGCGGCGTAGTACAAGCACTGATACACACACACACACACACACACACACACACACACACACACACACACACACACACACACACACACACACACACACACACACACACACACACACACACACACACACACACACACACACACACACACACACACACACACACACACACACACACACACACACACACACACACACACACACACACANATAATGTCTTATTCTATCTTGTCAACAAACAGATTGCAATAGACAAAAACATTCAGGTGTCCGATTTTTATGTACTGTCCGGATAACTGGTTCACACCGTTGCTTCTCCACCGCTGGCCTTCAATATGTCCCCAATTTCTGAGAGACTCTCGTGTACAGTGCGGTTAAACTCGACCGCATCTGTCTCCGTACATGACTTCCAGGCAGAGACGAACGTGGTGATCCTTAAACATGACAACCATAGAATTAACAAACCCTATCTTACTCAGATCTGATTGTTATGTTAAATACTAGAACTTTGTCACAAACATAACTTTATTCCTGCACCGCTTTTCAGCTCTGGCCAAGGGAAAATAGAATTGCTATGATCAAGGGAATGCATGGAGCACTACGAATGACAAAAACAACAATATTATTTTGATGCTGTTTATAAATATATTTTTCTAAATGTTCTAAATTAAAAATAGTTTAGTAAAATATTATACCGTAATTTATATATTATATCAATTGTTATTAATGGTTTGGATTAGCAAATATTACTTGATAAAACTTGTACACATATGGACAGTAGAACATGGTTATAATATTTCTGATAATAATTTCACCACAACGGCAAACATCATGACATAATTATGAAATCATCTCCACAAAAATATTGGTATTAAAATTTAAATATATGAAAGAATATAATAATCAAAATGTGCTGTTAAGGACGACATACATTTTTAGTCAAGAAAAATATGTGCACATTCTGATGCCAATATGTACGGGCATCTACTCACGATGTCGGTTCTATTTTGTAGAAAGTGCCATATCCGTGTTCCACCATCGGAACGGCGCCACCATATACTGAAGTGTAGCCTACAAAACTCGTGGACAAGACGAAGTTACCGCCACCTCCACTAAAATACAATATTCAATTAGGGATTGTCTTATTGTCTTCAAACACAAATAATTAAGAGATATGGTCATAGTTAACGAAACATACCATCATCAATTGAGTCATCATGAAGAATGCTCTTAAATAATTAACGATCTAATATCAATTTATTCAACCTATGTGCATTTATATAAACGACTCAAAATGTGTATTTTTAATAACGGAGTTGAAATGTTTTAGATGTCACAAAATCAAACCAATAAATTCATGTATTTACACAATACACGCTGTCTTTAATTAAAGTTACCAATTCAAATTGGTCAAAACTTGAAACAAACATCTACCTTTATCACGACAAGGTATTAGATACAGGCGTGATCTGTGCTTTATAGAAGATAATAAGTAATATACTATCCATCTCCAAACCTCTTGTTATACGAGGGGTCTGTGTATATCGCAGGCATGGGAAGTCCCTGCTCTGTAGCGAGAATCTGCATCCCAAACATGTGCCGGTCACAGCCTGTTAATGGATGATGAACGGTACACTGACCTAGAAGTGTAACTTCTATGCTTGTTTTCAATAGGACCTGGCTCTGTATTCACCTGCCAATTCTTAGACTAAAGAAAATAGTCTTCAAAGATTGAATATATACGCGCTGAAATAGTGCTTATGTCATTAACAAACTGTTCTAAATAACGAATGTTGTAATTAAAGGTGTTAAATGTTATGCTTGACTTTACTTTTTAGTAGTTCTAAAACATTACAGTCATACGATTATTCTTTATGTTTATATTTAAGTCAAACAGTTGATTAGTGAATACACACCTGCTCACAGATCAAAGAAAATACTATACTAGTTTCAAAATATTCTAAAAAGTAAAGCAACACTTGTGATTTAAACTGCATTGGAATTTTGTTTTGTTAATGAATAATCATCAATAAAACATGGTTAATTTATAAACTTGGTGTTTAACTAACACATCATTGATAATAAGCAGGTATGTTCTTACCTGACAAAATGACAGTAGTGCATAACATTTTGTTCCCAAAGACTGAGGTTTGAAAAACGGGCAAAGGGAAAACACTGCATTCCACTGTTTTCTTCACTCTTATTATTTTAGATTAATCCAAGTGTTGCTGTTTTGTGAACTTCACCCCTTTGAGAATGATTCCGATACACAACAAATTGGGTATTGTAAATTATTAAACCTTGTAAGAGGGGATAATCTTATGAAAGAAAGAAATAATTGACAAAAATGTCGTCTTAAATAAAACGTTTTAAGATCATTATTGTTTATTATTTATAACATTAAAATTATATGTGCACCATTTGTTTCTAAAATGTTTCACATTTATAACTACAATTCAAATTGAAAAGTTTTAAATTATGAATGTAACTGGTAACCTTGGTTCTCTGTTGCCTCTGTCATCAGCTGATTGTGTCTGGCAGCAGCTTGTAGGTACAGAGTCGCCCTGGTCTCCACCTGCACGTACATAACAGTCAAAAGTTATAACCATATAGGGAGGGATTTTTGTTTGTTTGTTCAGTTTGTGTGGAATTGGTTTGTATGTTTAACACTATTTTATTAATATAATGGCGGTTAGTTATACCACTCCCGTGCAATATGTTTTACCAGTTCTATTTGCTATGAACTGACAACTGTCCTACTTGAAGCAGCGATATAGGACTGACAACTGTCCTACTTGAATCAGCGATATAGGGAGAAGTGACAACTGTCCTACTTGAATCAGCGATATAGGGCTGACAACTGTCCTACTTGAATCAGCGATATAGGACTGACAACTGTCCTACTTGAATCAGCGATATAGGACTGACAACTGTCCTACTTGAATCAGCGATATAGGGAGAATGGAATATAAATGAGTCCATTACCAATCACCAAACAAGTTATGTTGCTAGGTCAGAAATGGAACAACAAGTTATGTGGCTAGGTCAGGAATGGAACAACAAGTTATGTGGCTAGGTCAGGAATGGAACCTTCCATTTTGGGAGTTGTATTCCAGCGCTCTACCAGCTGATTTGTCCGGCCCGGCCAAGGATTTTTTTTTAATTCAGTAATGTTTTCATGTTATAGTAAGGGACCCTGATCATTGGTTATAATATGGGTACACTAAATAGAAGAGTTTCGCATAGAGGCATTGTCAAAATTTTACCATATAAACATTCACATTCCTAGTGTTTACATATCGTGATTATAACAATTCTAGGACGTCACACTGTCCTATTTATGTTTTTAATGTCAGCTAAACTGTTCTATTACATATGCAAAATGTTTTTAATTTAAAGTGATTACTTTAAAACATAAACATATAATCGAAATAATTGTTAACGTAGGAAGTGTATATCTACAATTTATGATCGTCAATCTCAATTAATACCCCAGTACTTCATATATTAAAAATTCATAATTACATAACTAATCTCAATAGTACCAGTACTTTAATCTACAAAGTTCTCGCCACTTCCTGACACTCACCCCGACACTCTTATCCAGCATCGCCCTGGCAAACTGCACTGCCTCAGTGGTGCACGACCTGTGGGTCTCTGTGCGGGCGTTGTAAAACTTCCTTGTGGTCGCTGTCTGGTACGTGGATGCTGGGCTTTACATAAATGTAGTACATATATATACCTATCTTTTTTTTTCTACCACCTATGCATACATGTTGCAACCCACACGTATGAGAAACCATATTCGCTAAATAAATATAATTTTCTGTTTCTGTATCATACTTGTATCCAGAGTACCTTTTTATGTCAATGCAATTGTTCGGCTGGCTTCTTCAATTATTGCTTTGCTGCAGAAAGCATTGTTCACATGAAAAAGTTTGGGATTTATTTAAGTATTTAAGAGTACATGTAAAATGCAAAGAAAGTGTATATAACATAAACTTTGTCACATACATGACAGCAGTATCCTATCGGATTAATGTTGTCGGATGAAGAAATTTACTTTTTCGATGATGCAGAATTTTTAATTATGTAACAATAGCAGCCACAATTTTCGTCTGATGAAAAAACGGACATAACAAGCATATTTAATATATGGCCCTCTTTCCACATACATAGTTTCATCAATCTACTAGTTATATAACTTTTAGAGTTGTCGAAGGATCTTTATTTGCCAAATTGCCCTCTATCCGCATATCATGTTTCATCAACGTAGCTTAAATACTTTTTGAGTGTTCGCAGAATCTTCATTCGGGCGGTTGGACGGACACACGGACGGACCGCCGGTAAACATATAGATCCGTACGGTTCCACCGGTAGGGGACTAATAAATGGAATATTACACTAGTAACTAAACTGATACACGTTCTCAGAACACCATACTAGCATGATATTCTACATGTTGTATATGTATTAATCTTTCAATTTACCCTGGCACGGGTGTGAACATAATTCAATTTGTGTGCATATTTTTGACATAAGGTTCACATTGTTTTAATAACATCAGAAGGTTGACATGCCAGCAATAAATGCTATCCCAGCCATTCCATATTGTTCTTAGATCATAGGTCTTTGAGGGTATTGTTAATCTTGCACCATGGGTTTGTGAACAGAGCCCGACCTTAATCAAACCATTTGTAGAAAAGATTTTTTTTTAAACTTTGAAAAATCAAGCGCTCCAGAGTTTTAACTACAGTTTCAATGAAAGGGGTCGTCTAATTTTGAGCTTTAACTTATTATTTGTAAAATTAGGGCCATGTTACATGAATATTTTGGTCTACACGAGGGTTTTATCAATAAAACTAGACCCCACCAAGGATGTATTCTTTTAAAGCCCACGATATATTAAAACTATGCCGTTAAAGGTAATTGGGGGTAATTGGGGTGTGCCAACAAGAAAACTAAGTAAGGTGTAAAGTTATAAAAATACGAATTAATCAATTTTACATTAAGAATTTATTTTCACATAATAGTCACACAGAAAGGCATTAGAAACAGTGTGATGTATAAACCCTTTATCAAAAAGAGGTAATTACCGCCCGTGTCGTTTGATGTAGGCGTACTGCAAAGCTATCTGAACATGCGTGTCCGGATGTAGCTTCAATGACCGCAGAAACGTCTTGCCGTACGACGTGAACTTTAAAGAACAACATTGAAGATTGTTGGCCTGAAATGGAAACCAAGCAATAAATGTAAAAGATGTGAGTCCCCGAATGGCAATCAAGTCTTTATTTTGTGCAATCATTATGAACTATTTGAATAATGCCATGACCTTGTAAGTTGTGCATAATAAGTATGGTTTGATGTGTTATATCACGAAACAGATAATTGTTGCGTTTATTCATTTTGACCTTGAACCACGAAGGTGTGTATGATAGAAATGAAATACTGCTGCAGCTTCTGGAGTTTCACTTCTTTATATTGAAGTATTACTTTGATTTTGAGCCGGTACGACTGAATAATTCTTTCGGCGCATATTCTCAATGACCTACGTATTTTAGTTTCATTAAAGTAATTCAATGAGTGCAAGACATATTTAAAAAAAAAGAAAAAGTTCAATCCTTTAACCTTGAAATTCGACATTGATCTTAAACCGGCGTAGCTTACTTTTTTCCTTCGTCTCAATGATCTTTACATTTTACCCAAGTTCCCTGAAAATCATTCAAAGGCTATATGCTATATGGATCGGACACGAAAATAGTGGCTCAAACATTTGACCATCAAGAACAACTTTGTCCATGAGCTGGCGTGACTGAGTCATTCCTCTTGCACATAATGTATTTACATTTTATGTTTAATGAAATCCATAAAAAGGCCATAGGGGATATGGAGCGGACACTTAAACGTTACGGACAGACTGACTGATTGGCTGACTGACTGACTGACTGACTGACTGACTGACTTGACTGACTGACTGACTGACTGACTGGCAGATGGATGAACGAATGGTTTTCCTATAATCCTTCACACGCTTTGCGGAGGGAGAATAACTGTATGAGTAACAAGAGATTATGTTAACCCATTTATGCCTAGTGGACTCTCCCATCCTTCTAAATTGGATCAATTTATTTCCAAAATTAGTGATGTCTAGTATATTTATTTCTGTATTTAGAATATTTTTTTACAGAAATTCCTTTAAGCAAACAGCGCAGACCCTGATGAGACGCCGCATCATGCGGCGTCTCATCTGGGTCTACGCTGTTTTCCAAGGCCTTTTTTCTAGACTCTATGCATAAATGGGTAAACTGTGTTGATGAACATCGTAATATTCTCTGTACGTGGGTCTGCAGTTGTGTATGTGTGCTCTTCTGTATTACGTATAAATATTTTCTAAACGGTGTTAAATCTTAAAGCTCAATAATCCAACTGGAATTTACCAGTATAATACACCAGTATCATTCACATATTAGTACATGTATATCAGCTTCAATTTATGCAATTTTAGAATGACATTGCCAGTAACAATGATTTCAGTTTGATTGAAATAAAATTGCAAGATTCTCACATATAAAGTTGTGTCATATGTTTATATGCATATCCAAGATACTTCTTTGGCAATACAAATGTATTTATTTTAACATAATGATTAAAAAAAACTTATCAATCTATTCGTACGATCTTAGCGTAGACCTGGATGGCGTTGCTAATACCCCTAAGAACGAGATCGTCGACGATGAACTTCAGTTCCCTTGGTGAGTCGAGTGAACGGATCTCCTGCCTACCCTTAACAGAACATTATATAAACTATTGTACTTTGCAGTATTGCGCTTTCTCTCAGAACATTAAAAGTAACAACATGCTCACTTCAATACTAAGACAACAGATATAGGAAATTTACTAATGTCTTTTACTATTCAAACAAAACAATAACATAAGAAAGCCCATGTACCTAACATTAATATACCTACAGGTGTATTTAAGCAACAACCATAACAGTGAGATTGTATTATTAATGAATGACGGAACAAGGTCACTCCCTGGAATTAACGGTTCTACTTCTATATGCTCTTCTTAAGGGGAATAATATTTTAGAAAATGCCTTCCGTAGCAACACATTAGTACAATATCAACCCCAACCCCCACTAAACCTACTCTCTACATAGTTTCACAGCTTTCAACAGACAAAGCAGGAGTGTATAAAAGGATATACCAACCAACCTGCCACTTTCCTTTACATTTCATCACCTGGAGGTCTCCATAGTACATAGAGACCACCAAAACCATGGCGTCCATAGGGGTATGCTGAAAAATTAGAGAGAAAAACAAAATTCATGATTTGTAACACTGCTAGTTGAAAAAGCTCAAATCTTAAATCATATCTCCAAAGTAGAGAGAGGAATACATGTTCATTAAAACAGAAATTCAACATTTTGATGAGCATACTCAACAACATGGCGACTTTCTTATTTTGCTTCCCTGATATCCAAAGAAATTTAACTTTTTTAGAAGATTTCGTGAAGTTTCTTAGCAAATGATTTTATCTAACCTAGCTATTAAAATCTTTACCCAATTCGCTTACAATCGTGTTCCCCAAAATTGATTCGAACTCCCAAAACACTAGACACAAAGAATCAATTGGCCGGAAAATCCATGTTTCAAGAAAGAAAACATTCGAAGTGTTTCCTAAATTCTGTATACAAAGGTGAAAAAGAAGGATAAAAGCAGCCAGAATAAAAACCAAAAAGTGGCCAATTTAGACCCCGTGGAATAATTTGAACAAATTTTAAGAGGACCGTTTAAGATGTTGTATGTCAAACATAACACCTGAGCCTTATCGTGTTAGAGAATATTTTTTTAGTTATTTTGCTATGTAAGTCTGTATAAATCATGTAACACCTGGGGCGTTTTCATTTTCAACACCAGGGACATGTTTGAACACACTAAACGGAGGACAACTGTACAATGTTATGAAAACCCTGACACGTGTGTCTTCAGAGATGTTAAACATGTTTTAAATCTATTTGCAGCTCTGGTGCAATGGACGGGAACAACTTAGAAAGAGGGTTACCTACGGATTATTCCTGTGAAGTTTCGTTCAAATCTGCCCAAAGGTTCAGGAGGAGAAGTCGTTATAAGAAAACATATTACAAAACTCACCCACGGACCTCCCGACATCACGGTATCCTAAAAGCTCACCATGGACACTCTGCGCTCATGTGAACTAAAAACGGCACTGGTTGTGCTAAGACCCTATGGTTAAATTCCTACGCATCTACACCTACAAACACAGTTATAGATGAAATTCTTCGTTTTCGAGTAAACGCTTTGCACTCACATCACAGTTGGATGCGGCCAGGCCATTTGTGAAGTAAATCACGCTCAGAGATTTGTCAAACCAGCGGTTCCTGGAGTCACCTGCCAACGCCAACTGACAAACCTGGAATACATTTAAAATATATATGCGTAGTTTAATGTTTCAAATGAAGTATATTATTACAAATAATAGTGGTAAAACATTTGTTGAGTCAATATAGGTGAAACATTTTATATAATACTAGAGCAGGGAGGGAATGTGCACGCTGATTGGATTTGACTGTATGGTCAATCGACGTATAAGTAATGTTCTGTTGTGCAGTGGTCGGTACTCGCGCTGCTCATGTCAGCTACCCAGGCTCAATAGCAAATCCCGGCGCTTGAGATTATGTTTGGTTGTCCCCATACTCAACTGTGTTTCTTTCGGTCACTCCGAAGGCACAAGATCACACCAAATTTGTTCAGCAAAAAAACAAATACTGAAATGTGCAGCTATAATTTAAAGAGTGTCCAAACGTTTGGGATCTTATTAGAAAGGGGTGGGCTCTCACATAATAATGCCTTAGTATGGAAGGACCTCATCAATTTCGAAATACACATCCAGCTCTCACATTTCAAACACAAACCCAACTTCAACTTCTAGAGGTATTTATCAAGAAATGTCACCTCTGTCTCATCTTTTGGTGAATTGTCATCCAGAACCACACACATGATACTGCTCTGTATCGCCTCTAGACTGTCGTGGTTGTCATGATGTAGGGCCTGCAGGTGACTCCGTATCTATGGGAATAGAGCGTTATTATTGGAATTCCAAAACAGCTGCGCTTGGCATAGATGAGTTGTTGGAGCATTACCAAAACAACAATCGAATCATTTGATTGAACATATAAAAAATTGTGATGAGTCATAAGTCATCAACAGTTGAATACTACAATATTGAACGTCATGGGCTCCGAGTTCAGAGTGTTTCTTTAAGTGTTATCAGTTTTATGCTCAATACCATGTACACAACAACTTTCACGGGATAGACAACTAAACTATGAAAATAGTTATTATGTAAGGGGTGTCGCGGCAGTTTATTAAGCCGAGTATATATTTATAGCAACACCGATCATCTTTATTATCACAACCCACTATTTCACCAGTATCAGCACAGAGGGCCGAATGGGTTAAGCGCTAGCTTTGATTTTACAAAGGTCAGTGATTCGATCCCAGGTGCGAATCACAGTTTTATCTTTGTTTTTCTTTCTTTAATCTAATTCTTGTTTTATACTGAGCTTTTGAGTTTCGTTGCTTACATTTATCAATGTTAAGCATTTAATCACTTACTTCAAAAGATGCCAAAATTTGTGAACAACTCCTTGTAAGTTATTGATGATTAAGGTCGAGTTTGATAGTGTCTGGTCTTATTTTGTGATTAAATATTGTATTATTGTTTTGTTTGGTAAGCTGTTGTTATCCCAGTTAAGATTGTTAACAATTTCTAATGTGTTTATATATTTCTAGAAATCTATGTACCGGTACTTTGGTTTGCTAATTTGCCGTAATTTATTAAATTTGACACAGATGGTAGTGATCGTTAAAAACAATGTCTCTGTTAAGAGTGCGGTGACCCCCTTTTTTATATTTTTGTTTTATGATGACAACACGTACATTAACATATCTGAGCAGTTTCGCAGAATTCTGTTAGACAGAAATTTTCAAAATTCCAATTATGTGGTTAAAATAGTAAAAATGTGTCCTGTTTTTAGATGATATCAAAATTATAAAAACAATCCATTTCTTAAAATCTAACTTGTGTACTCCATTCAATTGGTAGTGTGTTGTTTGATTAAATGTAATATGATGTATCTTAACTTACATTATATCTTCATGTTGCCAATTTCATAGGTTATTAATTATTTTGACGCAATTAGAGAGTTTTCAGTTTTAATGAACAAGAACATGTTATTTAATGGTGAATAAAATGAAAACAAAGCCGATGACCCTGTGTTTTTATTTCATATTGTCATATAGTTTTTGTATGTATTACTGGAATATAAATTTTGAACAAAATCTATTAGATGGAAAAGAATCAGCAAAACTGCAGCAAAACCCCTTAACTTTGGAACCTATAACCAATGTAGACAATGTCATAATAATAGCTCATGTACTTTACTAGTTAATCATTATCATTAATTTTTCTCTATTTAAGTAACAGAAAACATACCTTTGGTATCTGTTGTATAAAGAATTAAATTAATAATGATCATATTACCATTTATAAGTATACCAAGTTTTTTCATTTATATAGACCGTACTTTCTTATTTAACTCAGGGTTAACTTTGGTAAACGGGCGGACATGTTAACAAACAAAAATACTAACAGAAAGGACTTTAAACATTGGGCCTAAAACATGTGTCAGTTCATACTGAATTACATTTGCCCACGATGTTCTATTGTCCCCAGTAAGGGCCCCTATCCCTTGCCCCTCTGGTTCCCTGTCACACTGTTCCCTGATTTGCTTGAACTGGGCCTGCAGTTCTGGGGCCGTTAGGGGTTCCCCGCTATCGTCAATTGCAGTCATGTTGAATATCCGGCCACGGCACAGCACCACAATGTTAGAGGGGGCCTTCCCTTCAGGCCCTGTGAAGTATTTTAAGATTAAATGGAAAATCGTTGAATGCCTTTGAGTAAGAACATTCTTTCTTATGAGAAACAATATATAAAGCAAAAGTGAGTACCTTCCCTTCAGACTTATAATATTATTAATAGATTAAATTGTAAGAATTTGATTTTTTGAAAACAAATGCAAGAGAAAAGCAACTAAGAGTCAGAGCTTATAAGCTTATACGAAAAGATTAATCGATTCACAATACCATTTGTAAGTTAATGCCTTAAAGGGACTGTCAACCACGAATGACGAAAAAATAAAAGTTCTAAAATACCATATTTTTTTACAACTATTAGTTTATATTGATTAAAATATCACGAACATTTTCAGGGAAGTGACAATGTTTGATTTTCTGAAACACATACCTGGAAAGTCCTAAAATAAAAATAATTCTTCAACTTTCTTACCATAACTTGTTTTATTTTATAATCAATAAACACATTCATACTGAACATATTCAAAAACATGTCATTAGAAAGTAATGACGAATTCGTAAAATTATTATTTTGAATTGAAAAGGAGGAAATCAGCTAAAATGAGAAAATGACGAATTCGTACAATTATTATTTTGAATTGAAATGGAGGAAATCAGCTAAAATGAGAAGTAAAACACAAAAACAAAAAAGCATTAAGGAAAAACGCACAAACCAGTTTTGAAGTATGTAGCAAGATGATCTCTCTGCACGGCAGGTATCCTGCAGGTACTAAACAGCCTACGAAACTGGTCCATACACAGTTGCTGTCCCTTGCTGTCCTTTTCTGGCTTTACTCTCTCCCTTGAGACAAAGAGAAACCGTCGGAGACGGGTGATGCTCCCCAAAGTTTTTTTTTGTCACAATATTGCACTATNCAGAGTTACAACTTTTTGAGGCACGATGAAATGAAAATGTCATAATTATAGCTCATGTACTTTAATAGTTATTCATTATCTTTTTATTTTTATCAATTCAAGTAACAGAAAACTGACATTCGGTGTCTGTTGAATAAAGAATGAAATTTCTAATGATCATATTACCATTTATAAGTATACCAAGATTTTTCAGTTATATCGTCAGTACTTTCTTTTTTAATTCATGGTTTACTTTGATAAACGGACGAACATTGGGGCCTAAAACATGTGTCAGTTCATACTGAATTACCTGTGCCCAGGAGGTCCTATTGTCCCCAGTAAGGGCCCCTATCCCTGGCCCCTCTGGTTCCCTGTCACACTGGTCCCTGATTCGCTGGAACTGAGCCTGCAGTTCTGGGGCCGTTAGGGGTTCCCCGCTATCGTCAATTGCAGTCATGTTGAATATCCGGCCACGGCATAGCACCACAATGTTATAGGGGGCCTTCCCTTCAGACTCTGTGTAGTATGTTAAGATTAAATGGAAAAAAACGTTGAATGCTTTTTAGTAAGAACATTCTTTCTTATGAGAAACGATATATAAAGCAAAAGTATGTACCTTCCTCTCAGACTTATAATATTATTAACAGATTTAAGTGTAAGCATTTGAATTTTTGAAAACAAATGCTGATTATGCAGGAGAAAAGCAACTAAGAGCCAGAGCTTACAAGATTATGCGGGGGAAAAAATCGATTCACAATAGCATTTGTAAGTTGATGCCTTCAAACTATCGAGGAAAATGATTTTCGAACATTTTTAGAGAAGTGTGAACGTTTGATTTTCTGAAACACACACCTGGGTAGTCCTAAAATAAAATAATTCTTCAACTTTCCAACCATTACTTGTTTTATTTTATAAACAATGAACACATTCATACTGAACATATTCAAAAACGTGTCATTAGAAAGTAATGGCGAATTCGTAGAATTATTATTTTGAATTGAAAAGGAGGAAATCAGCTAAAATGAGAAAATGACGAATTCGTAGAATTATTATTTTGAATTGAAATGGAGGAAATCAGCTTAATGAGAAGAAACACAAAAAATCATTCAGGAAAAACGCTCAAACCAGTTTTGAAGTATGTAGCCAGATGGTCTCTCTGCAGGGCAGGTATCCTGCAGGTACTAAACAGCCTACGAAACTGATCCATACACAGGTGCTGTCCCTTGCTGTCCTTTTCTGGCTTAACTCTCTCCCTTGAGATAAAAACGACGGAAAAAAATAGCACATACATCTAATAATAGATATAGTATTAAAATAACACTATTGATATATTTGGAAACTAAAAAAGGTGTGCGTTGTGATTTGTCTTTAACCCGAAAAATTAAATAGATTTTAGGTTTTAGCTAAATCAAAGCTTAAATGTTATCTTCCTTACTAACTTATTGTAATAACAGAAAACAATGTTTATACATAGATTTCTTGAAGGGAATTGCATAGCGATAGAAAAGTTCTCAGAACTAAAACAAAATTGCCCGCCATATCTGCAAATTATTTGTGAATAAAACTGCTACATACAATGATACGTATAGTAAAGTCCCCTATCAACATGTGGAATATATCACCCGAGAATTAGCGAGGATAAATATTCAATATACCGCTGCTACAAGCGTGTCTATCTGACTTAGACTATAGATAAAAAATGATTGGTGAACCCTATTAGCAAACCACACGACGGCCTTATGAAATGAAATAGAAAGTAGTATTGTTATTTGTCATAAAATAGCGACTCCTACTTCAACTATTTTGGGAAAATCATTATTGAGAAAATAAAAGCAAATGTTCGGCGCTGTATTATGAATATTGATAACACGTGCATCAATTTCAACAAACTAATGAACAAACATCAAAACGTCGTATAATTTACACTTGAAAACAACACAATAACTCAAAACAATATAATAGCAAGGGTTATCGTTCTTATATACTGCACATCTCGTTAATGAGAAATACCTACCTGTTAATTTGAAGTTGGTGACTCTTACAATTTTCAAAATCTGCTTGATACAAAACTAAGGTACACACATTAATAAGATGCAATGACTCTAAATCTATAGAACACAGTTATTGTCCTTGTGCAATCCATATTACAGTGATAAGATATACCTACCTTTTAAGTTTCAAGTTGATACCTCTTTTAGTTACGTAACATGTTTATTAACAACACTTATATCACTAAATACCCTTGTCTTACCTCCTAAGGTGGCTCCAGAATCGGAGACCAAAATGTGTCAACAAGGCGGCCCTTTCCACCTGGGTCCCAGCCCGTGCCGTAAGAAAGTGATGCATGAAGGGGCCGGGTCCCGCAAAGTTTATATAGGGACTGATGGGGAGTCTAAAGTCCAGATACGTATAGTCATACCACCATCGCTCGAGCTGTAACAGAATAAAATGAATGAGACATGAGTTAACGTGTAGGAGTCTTTTAATTGTACATTATTATTTGGGCTCTTTCGATTATGAGAGTTTGACTGTTTTGTATGATTTAAAGTATTTTTTAGACTTGGGGCATTAGATGTTTTCTTTTTACTTATTTCGGTGACTGTAAGGATACACGCGTTACTAGAGAATATTAATAAAGACTTCTGGATATATTTTCAGGACAGGCTTTGCATCAATACCGAAACTGGACTTTAATATTGGGCCCGTCTGGTATACAAGTCCAGATAAAATTCATAAAAATAAAGACATTCATTTCTGGCTTTCTGATATTGTTAACACAAACATATGAGCCCGACGCTGGGTAAATCTGGTATATTAGCCCAGATAAAGCTCATAGCTGGCACACATATAATGACTCCAATAGACCAATAAAAGCTTACTGACTAGGAACCCATATTTTGTTATTGGCTGTTTGTCTGGGCCTTATATGGTAGTCCCTATTAAGTTTTTTATGTTGGGACCTATATGGGACATATGGATACTTTACGACATATACATTAGCTTGACTGTTGAGAATCGATGTGAGACTTCTCGGTTATATTAAATTATCATATATAATCATACATCCTCTTAACACATAGTATCAGAGTGCAATGATTGGACATAATCATTCAAGTATTTACGTATGATAGATATTTGTGGAAAGATCTGTTGCAACTCTGTAGGGCAGAACAGTTTCAAACTCATCATATTTGAAACTGTTCATTCTATTAAAACTGACCTTGATGAAGGGATTTTATATTCTGTATTATTAAATTCTGTCACTGAGAAAGGATGCTTGATGTACTGTCTGTCGTTTTAAGTTTTAAGCTCTACTGTTTTCTGCAAATTTACTGCAGAAGTATATGTTATTAAATCTCTACTGTTTTTTCCGCGCTTTTCTTTAGCATTTATACACACACATATGTTACTTTTCACACAACACGAACGATGACAGTTCTCAAACAAAGAACAATGCTAGATAAACATACCCAATTTCTGTGCTTGCTGGCCCGCTCCACTAGTTGCTTATGAAGGTCCTTTCCAACACCAGAAGCAAACTGCTGCACCAAGCATTCTGTCTGCATGAACTCTGAATCTGTCACAAGTGGTCGAACTAAAAAGATACATACCTTAAAATGCTACTGATATTTTCATAAATATCTTTTTAGTACAATGTTTCCCAATTATGAGGGAAAAAATATCATGGTTCCGAAAGGGAGACAGTCAAACATTAAAAATGATATCAGAAAATGATATAATGTTGGCATTTATTCTTATAAACGGTTCTTTAGTCAAACAGATGACTATCAATAAATATAAAAGCATTAAAATCATTTGCATTTGAATGTTACTACTCAGTCAGCTTTCTAGAAATAATACAATTAATTTGAACGTGCATGCCCACTCCCAAAAGCCCACATCTCTATAGACAAGTGAACTTAATACATGACCAACTGAAACAAAACTTTAAGAAGACCAATATACGTTTTATACTTGCATAGAAAAAGGATTTATAATATACTAGCAGTATAAGCTTCTTCTCGTAGGATTTATGAACTTTTCCCTGAAATTGTGACTTTATATCAAATTTTGTGTTCTTTTTAATGTTTCCAAAATGAGCTTTCGTAACAGTAACATTTAGCAATATATATGTCCTCTAAACAGATCTGATATAAATAAACAAATCATATCAATTATATCCAAACACTTAACAACATAGTTTTAATTACAATAATAAATCAATAGTAAAGGATCATTGAAGTAGTCCAACACCTGTTTTACATAATTTTAAGGGGTTTTGAACAAACCTGAGTCTAGGTATCTGTCAAGAGTGTGTTGCAGGGAAGGGACTGGTACAAACCTAGGTCTAGGTATCTGTCAAGAGTGTGTTGCAGGGAAGGGACTGATACAAACCTGAGTCTAGGTATCTGTCAAGAGTGTGTTGCAGGGAATGGACTGGTAGACTTGGTAGAGCATTGTCATTCTGGAACGTCTTTTCTGAATCTGATGTAAACAGTGCATCTACATCCATGTTTTTCTGGTCGATCTCTGATGATATCTGTAGAATACATATTTTTTTTATAAAACTATATATTTATATAAGGAGTTTAAAGATAACAAAAAATGCATATCGTCATCATTGTTTTGTTGCAAATCGTGCTCAATATTAAAATAGTCTGGTATATGAGCTGCTGTTGTAATAATTAACATGTTTGAACAATTATGAACATACATTTCTTTAAAACTTCTAGCTAAAGCGAGAAAGGAAAATANTATTTAGGTTTTACATTGGGCAAAACAGACAACAATAAAATGTCTTTGGTCAACGATATTATATTAATTTATTGCACGGCAATTGCACGCTAAATGTTCATTATTGACATAGGGGTACCGTCTTAATATTGCTACGATCATATTGGAAACAAGGGCGAAGTCATAATATCATATTTCTTTCGTTGAAAGGACCTGATGTAGAACTTAAATACGTACATCAAGTATAATGTCACACAACATACAATATCTTTTATATTGTAACCATTACTTCTTGAAAACTATTGTTATTGAGCGATACAATTTGGTACATATAACACCGTTTTAATAAGTAGAGACTCGTCCGTTTTGAAATCATATCGCATTACGAATTATTTTTTCTTTGTGCATGGGGTTTTAAAAAGATGTGCATACGCTTTTGTTTATAGAAATAGTTTCAATTTGAATTTAATTGTTACAACAACTTCTTGTGTTAACAAATAATTTATATGTTCGATACATTTGCCAAAAATGTTCAATGTTTAAGTCATTCATATTATGTTTAGACAAAATAGATGTCCATTCAACATTTGAATCGTTTATCTTTATAACATTAATTTATAGCAAATTTGTTTTGTTTTATATTGTAGGGAAATAAAACATAATTTATAGAATGAGACGGTATGAGACAATACACAAACTCAATAATAATAATAATTATAAATATTATTATTATTATATACACATAAGAGTGTGTTAATTTCACAATGTATTGTCATGGGAAATAAATGTACTTAATTCACCCTAAACAACAACTTAGTGTTATGTCATTAATATCTGAAATGAAGGTAATGTTAAATGTTAACATACTTTTGAGCATATTTTCAAATCAGAATATTTTGGACATATACGTAAAAAGTGGTATTTATTTTATATCCAGTTAAAATTGCAATACAAATATATATATATTTGTATAACTACCTGTTTCTAGCCGATGTTCGCAATACAGTTCAAGCGAGTGTTTTAACGGAACCGAAATAGATTTCAAGACCTGGCGAACGTTTGTTTTTGTATTTCATATCATCCTCAAATAATCGTGCCTTATTTTTAATTAAATATGTTTTTTAATTCAGTACGCCGAATCGGTGTTGTAAAATAAAATACATTGTTGCTTTTGTTCCAGTTTAAAATGTACTGTTTCAGACATTCTACTTGAGATGTTGAGATTTTAATATTTTATATAAATTGTTTATGAGGATTTGTTCTGTGAATTGATGTTTTTCGGCAAAATTTGATTCCGGAAACAAGAACAATCATCTTCTGGTCATCACGAAATGTAATAAAATGTGACAAAAATGATAAATAGTACAGTGCTCTGACATCTTAAACCTGGTTCCATTAATTTAATCTTTGATATTGCGATATATACTATTAGATGAAGTTATGTTCTTTTCTGATGAAACGTAAGACTAATACTTGAAGCGAAAATGTAATCTATATAATACAAACGATATTGTGAACGAAATGCATTACCTTTTAGTATAACCTCACTTCAGAGAAAAGAGAACAAAATTTATCCCTTCTAATTATACGCTCCGCCTAAACGTCATTAAATATCATGTTTTAATATGCACTAAAAATCCTGTCACACTTAAAAACACAGCTTTATTTATGAAAAACTTAAACAATGCCTATCGGCGCTCGTAGAATGAATAGTTGCACACCTTTAGGCACATTATTTCCTTTAAGAAGTTTACATTTAATACTTTAGAATAAATGACCCGCATTTTAATATAAAACTTACCTCGCTATGATGCATACAATAATTCAATTTCAATTGCTTAAATTACCACTCTATAACGTTTACAAACAGTTCAACTCAGCCATCAATGAAATTTAACGCTACACTTCCTCATCTTGTTTATATAACACGCCCGTCAACGAAATGTCTGTTTTCGCTTCTAATGACCATCCCCAGAGCACAGGGGCAACGTTAAGGGTTCGTTTAAATTTAAAACTGAATTTCATGAGAATCGTATAACCGAACTATTTAATAACTTGAACGTTCTCCTACGGTTACCCTCCCAAATTTAACTTTCGATGGGAGAGTACTCTATTTATACTAGGGGGACCTACTTACGTTCAATCATAATTAAATTGAGAAATGGATATTGCAATAGTTTAAACTAAGGCATAAACATGTATGCAGTTTAAATAGGAATTGTCACAGCGTGGAAAATAAACTGAATTTGTAGAACTATGTACCACGCCTAATGTTAAGTTAAATCGTAGTATTTGCTTTGTTTTGCTGTATAATCACCACTATCATCATCATTATGATCATCATCATAATCGTTATCATCATCGTGGCAATCTCGATCCTCACCTTGATTACTATTATCATCATTATTAGTTTTATCATTATTTATATCATTATTATTATCGTTGTTGTTGTTGTTGCTGTTACTATTATAAGAAGTAGTATTTTAATTAATGGAGATGTTGTTAATTATTAATCCAACTTTTAAAAGTGGAGCTTATCCACATATAATATATAATGTAACCATTTTATATGACATGTGTACCGTTTTTCTTAGACTCAGTAAACGATAATCAATTTCAATAACACTTCAATTAGATTACATGTGTAGTTGTTATTTACACTTCTATGCTAGTGATAAATACCGGGCTAAGAATCATGTTCGACGTGAAATCACACCGATTTAAATTCCGAGTGCTTTGAATTGACCGTTCAAAGGCGATGGCCTTAACTCTATTTTTTTGCATGATATACGTTGTGTTGTACGTATGTTCCTGTATTGTACAGGCATTTGATCACTTCCCATAAACAACCCGGCGTGGGTTAATACGATTTTCTTTTCTTATACAGTTTCTGTTATTTCATTGTTCCTATATACTATTTTAAGAACGATAGTTATTTTGGAATAACTATTTCAGACCAACTACAACAAATGTTGTATGCGACTTATATGCTGCATCCAAGATTTGCTTAGTCGGTAAGGCAACATATTGGTACAACTATTATGCTTACAACCTGTTTAATTGAACTAATTTTACTAACAATCAGTAGTAAATTGATAAATTGGCATGCATTTGTGCTTTCAAGGGGTGGACGGTGATTGCAGTGGAACTTAGAGTACAAAGTGTCCCACATCTGCTACTTGCGTGAGCAACAAGTGCGCATGCAGCACCGGCTTCACTAACACCAACACCAAACTGTGCAGCAAATCAGGGGGTTGGTAAAACGTATTGCAGCATTACTTAAGTTTTTGTTTGTTTTTTGTGATGAAGTCTTAGCTAACCGGGAGAACAGCATGCTTTTAAACCGGTTAACACTCAGGCCTCGGACATTCGGTACCCCTCGCAGATTATCATAATCGGACTCGGGAGAAATACGGNACATGTCGATGTATTTTCTATACGAACCAACTTTGTGAGACTGATTGTATTGACCACAAAACACAGTTAACACGTAAAAATCATTAAAAAATGTGCAGAGTAAGCGGGAGTTATTCATTATGAAAGGTAAAATAACCCATAATCACAATCATTAAAGACCATATATATGACAATCTAACAACACCAATATAATACAAATACTATCATTATACCAACAATATTAAGGGCCTTCACATATTTCTTTCAGATAACAGTAGACAATTGAAGATAATTAAATTCTTTTTTTTTAAGTCCAACCTGTCTCAGAGACCACCTTTTAATAGAGACCACCTGTCAATAAAGACCACATCGATTTCCTCCCGAACGATTTCACTTTATATTGTACCTGCGAATAAAGCTCACCTGCGAACAAAGACCAACGACCGCCATTTTACATTCCCAAAAGTCCATGTAAATGTAACACAGTCAACTCTCTGTGCAAAGGATTCACAACACGCAACTTTTACTGCGTTTGGGCAAGCTGTTAGTAGCTCAGGTACAGTACCTTCTTTTTCCTTTTGGCGTTGAACTTCTTGATGTTGATCTGCGCATGCTCCATGTGTTCACCGGACGCTGCGATGCCACGGACCCACGGGTGGCGCAGCGCCTCATTCGCCGTCAGTCGCTCCCTCTCATTCACCTTCAGCAGCCTGCTTATCAGGTCCTGTAGTGTAGTGTGTATTGTGTTGACATCATTTTTTTTTCGTCTGTGATTTGTGAATATCTGTAGTGATAATCTGAGCTTACTCGTCATTTCGCCAATGGCTACACATGAGCACATTGTGCAGCAAAATGTATTTGACTACTTTTTCATAAACACCATAAGAATAATGTATGTGTTCTATGTTTAAATTGTCTTTAAATCTTGAGCAAGAGGAAATCTAAAAATAATGGCATAAGTCCCAACGTTGTGAAAATATATGTCATTAAAAAGAAGAATCTGTGTTTGATACACACACGTCGTCTCGTTTTTAAGACAAGTCAATGCGATGATAGGCGATATGGTTGGTAATGGTAATAATAACAACTGTGTAAGAGAATGTAAGCAATGAGTGTTGCTGCTTAAGAAAACTCAATATATTTTTTAATTTTAAATATCAAGTAAAAAACATGATATGACACTGATCACTTCCTGCGTTGCAATGTCATACCGCTTTTTCAAGGATGTGTTAATGTGCCATTTTCTTCGAAATATAAGTCTTCAATCCCCAAACTTGTTATCATAGAAAAAATAATGAAACTAGTTTCAAACAATACAGATAGTAATATACTAGTTATTTTATTTATTTTGTATTGATATTGAGTACTAAGCCACATCGAGTTTGATAACACATCAACCATTTGATTTAATTCACTTTTCCTTTCGCAAATGTAGGCCAGAAAAATTTGACAAAATAAGTATAATTTTTGGTTTTGCAAATGGAAACCATTATTGGCACACAAATAAGGCTTAAAAAGTGCAGGGAATTCACTGTAATCCACCTACATCACGATGCTAGTGCGATACACATTTGATTTGGAAAGACTTATTCAAGCAATTGCTTTCTTTCCCAAAGTAATGAATTGTTGGAATAAACTTAATTTGTTCATAAGCATCATTCTGAACAACGACCAGATTTTGGAAATATGGAACAGAATTTTGCGAATACAGAAATCTTATTTCGTAATACAGAATTAAGATATAACGAAAAGAAAATCAATACACTCAACAGAAATCAAATGTCAAAAAAGTCGAGTGTTTGCATACATATTATAACTGTCCGGTTAAACTTGAACAAGCAATTGTCTCACCTTAGAATTGATGGTGATTTTGTCCCAGTACGGTGACGCTAACTCATAATCTCCTTTTACAATCTTCTTGTACATTTCTTGTTCATTGTCATGGTAGAATGGCTCGTAACCACACAACCTAGAATAAATATTGAATGAAATATGTGTTCAATATCAAGTATGAAAATGATGTGACTGCTGAACCAAAGTGAAATATATGATCAATATCAAGTATGAAGATGATGTGATAGCTGAACCAAAGCATACAGAAGTGTTTTGAAAAGTAACGTTAATACAAATCTTGTTATATACATTGCAAGTTGCTTGTCGCAGAAGCAATACCAAAAGCATAATTATTGTAATAGTCTAAGATGTGTAAATTGAAGAATCGCGAATCATAGACGTATTTAGGAGGAAACATACAACATTAACAAGAAACATGGCAATGCCACTAAACCAGGATTTGAAAGCTTTACTAATTACTTTACGTTAACTTAAATAGTTGTGTAATACAAAGATATGTCTGCACGTAAGGTACGTACACACACAATTTCTAAACAGTTCAAACTGAAGTTAAAACATAAATCTGTTTTTTTTTCTGTTTTCTTTATAACAATGGCTTTGACCTTTATCGGACTGACCCAAAATATGATCATTACCTATGCTTTCATGTCAACTACTAATATATAGTTTCAGAACAAATTCCCAATAAAAAATGCAAGTTATTGAGAGGAAACCGTTTTTCTATTTTTAGAAACAGTGAGCTAGACCTTGATCATGGGTACAGAAACCATACCATTTGAAATTATGCCATAACATTGTATTAAGAAATTGTATTGCATTTTTTTGTCGCTCAATTAAACATATTTTTTGCAATTGTTTTTTTTTTAAATATTTTACGAATTGTGCTTTAAATAATGAAGGCTTGAAAATCGGTACACATATATAATTATAGACTGAAACTGTAGTGCGCATGGATTCAATGCTAAATATTTGGTAAAGAACAACTTTTTCTCCATGGGCTGTATTTACAATTGTTATATTTACTAAAAATGTCTCTTTCATATTTTCAAATGCAAATTAAATTTATATTGAAACATTTGAATGAAAGAATTATATATTCTAGGAAATATTGTATTACGATCTATACACTATTATGTATATAATATTATGTATATTATATATTAAATTCTTGTATCGTATTTCAGATATTTATGAGTAAATATAACTTCCGTCCATATTTACAGCAATATAAATGATATTATGCCAATTTATAGTTACTGTTATGTAATTCATAATAATGAAGCAAGCTGTACATACCATTTATAATTAAGAAGTTATAATATAATACTGATATAATTTACCCATAAATTGCTTTATTGAAAAAAAAATGATACATTGTAAATGCAACTTGATTTCTCTAAATAAAATACGGGAAAACTGATCAGTAAAAATAAATATAGCGTTAATAAGATTAAACTTTTAACAGAGTTCTTTAAAAGAATATTCTTGAAAGAAATTTGTAAATTTAAGTTCACATTAAATGTAAGTCAGTGTAATAGAGTTTTTAAAAAATACAAAAAGATATGTTAATAAAACCATAGAATTACATTCACAAATCTGAATGTCAATGATTTCGAGCGTTTGTTCAGATTCTTTTTAAACTTATTTGGAATAATTAGATGTCCAAAACCAACTACACACTCACCATATCAAACAAAAGGTATGTTCACACCAAAATTACCACCAAAAATAATACTAAAGTAACAGTTATACTCAATTGTACGTGAACTCACATTTTGTCATCGGGTTTTAGTCCGCCAATTATTTGTTTCGTAAGTATTTCATGCAATTTAACCATGAACAAGCAGAACACATCGAAAATTATTGTTTCAGTATATGCATATGAAGAATTATTATTGAAGTTATAACACATCTAAACAAATACTTGTGAAATCTAAAGCGAAGTCTGCGTGTAAGCTAGGTACGCACACAATTTTAGTGCAATATCTTCATCCATACTCAATTTATTGAGCCAAAACAATTTTTCTATATTTATACATATTGACCTTACCCTTGATCGAACTGGCCTTAAATGCAATCCTAACCTAAATATTCAAGTAAGCTATCAGCACACAAAAGCTCCAAATGCAATCTAAGTCTTAATGTTAGCTACATACATGTACACTGTACATATACAATTTTAGTTAATAACGCATGGCATGGAACCCATTTTTTCTATGTTTAGTGACATTGAGTTTGATCCGACCAGCCACACATACAATCCCAGGCTAGGACTTCGAGCAAGCTTGCTTTATCCAAACTTTCATCAAGATTAGACAATTTAAACTCAGTAAATAGACCGACACTAAATGTTTGACGCCAGCCCCATAGCATAATCTTATAATCAGAAATTTTGACTTCTTTGAAAACCTGGTTCAAAAAGTTATGGGTATAAAACACGGTTGTTTAATGTTCAATGTAAGCAAGTCTCTTATCACTAACAAAATGTATGCGATGAACCCAAAGCGTGTGAGTCCCTGTTCACTTACAGTATGTATGCGATGACCCCAATACTCCACAAGTCAATCTGTGTGGTGTACAGGCGGCCCTTCACAACTTCAGGGGCTGTCATTGAAACAGAAACGCACATTTATAGAAAAAAGAAGCTATATATGGTGAAGTAGCAGGACAGAAAATAGTATAAAACTAATAACTTCGATCTGCAGTAATAAATGAGGTGCCTGAACATCGATAACAAGTAAATAGGCATGCAATGCTCGTGTTTCAAACCAGGCAATGGCTACAATTTCAAATGTTTATAAAACTACATATATATTTATGTTTATTAAATAGTGAGCAGCAATATACAGCATGCCTTTAACTAATTAAGGTACTAGAAAATTAGACTTTATTAAATGTTCGGTCATTATTAACAAATATAAATTGTTTGTGCAGACAAGTGAAATATAAACTCAGTAACATCTTTTTTCGCTTTTACGTGCTTGATGTTAAAATAAACATAAATTAATTCCACCAAATAATATGTTGTTATTCAAACGAAAGTGACCTACACTCTATTGTCACTAAGCAATATTTATTAGGAACAAAAGCATATAACAGTAATTGTTTGTACCCAGGGATTGGTTGAGTTCCAAATAAGGTCTATGACTATTGTAGCAATTTCAGCAGATATAATCCATATCATAACTACAGACATGGCCCACCGAGGTTGGCAAGAAGAATTTAGCAATGTCTTACCACAGTAGCCTGGTGTGCAACAAACTGTATTGGTCGTCACCTGCGCTCCAATTATCTTTGATAAACCAAAATCAGCTAAAATGAAAATAAGCATGCATTTATTTTAATCTTTAAGAAACGCCACAAAAACATCACTACATACATATTTTTACAATTGAAAAAGTTCTGCAGACATAAAAACAACACTTTTTTTCAGGATTTCAGGAAATCAGTCGTTATATCCATTATATTAATAGAATGCTTGCCTATTTTTAATTTTGCTTCTGCTGCTGAGCTTTCATACAGCAAATTTTCGGGCTGAAAAATAAAAAATATAGGCACATAAATATAATGTTATAATTAACTGAATACAATTAACAAATATATATTACACATATACATGCATTCCAGAGAATTGTACACGGGATTCGTCACTCGGCTGTTATAATGAAGTAATGAAAACGCTACTTGAAATGTTAAAGTGGGACGATTAAATTGTTCAATGTGACAAAACCTTACCTTTAAGTCTCTGTGAATAATCCCGTTGTCATGTAGATACTGAAAAGGAAATCAAAAAACAAATTTCGTACACGTTAAAAATAACCAAAGAACACAATAGAACATTCCATTTCATTGTTTTAAATGAGCACCGAAATTATTGTACATTCAGTAGAAGAAAACGGTTTTCGTTAGCTATGAAGAACAAAATAAAACACAACAGGACGCAGTCCTGAAACCCTTGTACCTTGACTCCCATAAGCATCTCCTTCACAGCCAATGCAGCATCCCTCTCACAGTAGTGGCCCCTGTTCACGATCCTAGAGCGGGGACCACACAAATGTCAACAGTTTAATACAGGCTAATGTTCAATTATATTGCAATCATATAAAAAAAACTAATCGTTGTTCAATCTACATTATCTCTGAAAAAAAATAATACAGATACAGTATGCTAGTTTCAACGGCTACATATCAATTGTAAAGATTTGTAACAAAACATACTGACATATATAAAATACCTTTCAAGCAACTCCCCTCCCGTTACCAATTCTAAGATTAGCAGTATCTGAGTCGGTGTCTCATACATTTCCTTCATTCGAATCTGAAATACAGAAAAGGTCACAAACCGTTTACAAAATTTAAACAAGGTAGATATAGCATGATAATTCAATGCATATGAAACATCAATTTAGAACATTTAAATGCCTGATAATACACTTGTTCGCTGTAAGAATTTAGAAATAACAGCCCACGTTTAAATAATTCATAACTTGAAAAGAACAATTAAATTGAATATCTTAAACCAAATAAGTCCTATAACCATCTGTGTTTGTAAGACTTCTGAAACCCATGATGAAAACTTGGTCAAATTAACCAGACACAACAATAGTAAACTAATACATGTTTTATTGGAAATAAAATGGTTCAACTAATTGTTAATTTGCTATCATCGTTTAACAATACAATTGTTTAATAGTTCCGTCAAGGATAAATACTTAATTATGAACATCTCTGACTACTTACTACATTTTCATGTTTGATTTTCAGAAGTAATCCTATTTCTGTGCTCTCAACTTTTCTGTCAACCTGGATTCAACACATTTAAATTTTTTTACATGTAATTTAGTAAGACAATTTATGTTAGATTCTATATATCTATGTAGACTAGTGTTAGCCGATAATAATTTTGAAATAAATGTCCTATTACGATGTACATGTAGATAGCAACAGTTATCCAGAGTTTTTATTTCTTATTGAAGTTTCTAGAAAGGTTTGAATAAAATATATAATCTTATAATTATAAAGCTATTTCTGTATATATATATATATATATATATATTTTATTATTTTTTTCATAATGTTGAGCGATGTGTTAAGTAACTTCGATATCATTGTTGGACGGAGCCCAACAATACAAATGAAGCTTGCATAGAAATCACAAATAAATTTCAATATTTTGAAATCATTACGTAAACTTACGTGATGAACTAACCTGTTTACGTAAAAGCATTCTACAAGTTGTACATTTACAGCATTATACTTCTCTGGGAAATCAAAATACCTTTTTCTTTATGATTTTCACTGCCCATGGTTGACCTGTTCCATTGTGAGTGCATTTGAAGACTTTAGATGTTGCTCCACTACAAAGGATTCACGTTATACAGATGTATTTTCGAGCGTAAATTGTTAAGGACGTACGCGGCAGTTTCGTTTCACGCAAATTTGTTTTCACTGTAACACCGGTTGCGCAATAAGTGTATGCGTTTTCGGATAGTTAAACACCGGTTGCGCAATAAGTGTATGCTTTTACGGATATTCGAATCAAAATGGGATGGATATCAAATTGGAATAACACCAATAAATCGACTATTATGAAGCAAAGAAAAATTATTTAACAATATGTGTCCTATAAAGTTCACAATAAGAATCGACCATCATCTCTAAGACAACGCAAATAGTCTTAATACGGGAAAATTGGCGCTACATCCTCATAATTGGAAATGTTTGTGTCGAAGCTAAGACTTATAAAAAAGAATAGCTTTCCTGCGCATTAAGACAATTATTCTCAATTCTTTTTTAATTTTAATTTCTCACACATTTACTAAGTAAATCAAGTTTCATACGGTGTTGTTTGATATAGTTTATTACACAGAATCAATGATGAATGAATATCATTTATTCACGACGCTCTAATACTTCTGGTTAAAGTGCGGGTGGGGTTGCATCTTGCTCGACGTGCAACTGGATACACGCGAATATTATTGTGTTTTTCGTTCGCATATCATATTTTACTCTGATAAATTTGATTAGAAAACAAATGTTTTGTTTATTATTTGTTAGCCATTGAAGTAAAAAAAAGATGAACAACAAGATAATTACAGTATGTCCGATCGTTAAGCAATATATTTAAAAATATGCGAGTACCGCATGTGCAAAACATTTATAAAACACAAGTCACATCAAAGAAAACGAACGTTTTCTCTGCATCTAAACCATTATACTTAAATATTGTTAACTATTTCTTTATAGTTAATGACAAGTTGAACTAATAAAGACGCGCCATGCAACCACGTGTAGCATGCAGGAAATTGATAAGGCCCATATTTGTTTTATATAAATTGTGGGACTTTTTATGTTGAAAATCTGGAAACCAATATTAAATATAAATCATAGTTATAAATTATTGTAGAGGAATACGTTATTTTCAAAAGTTTTCTCACTGTTGTGCTCAATGTTGTCATGTATGGCATATTTAAGACGTGAACACACACATTGAAACAGTCGTAATATTTATTGAAAAATATGCAACACTGTCGATCCTTGATTTTTGTTTCATTTTGCTACCGGCTAAAGATAGCTGTAGCAAACTACCCACACATATATACTTCTATGAGTAACAAACAAAAAAATCAAACATTATCAAAACGTCCTAAAAATGTATGATTTACTTAAAACAAAATGTCAGTCAATGTAAACATGAAAAAATCAAGATTGATTTCAGTATTATTACATTATAGTGGCGTATCAAAAACTAATAGGTTATTATAATTTCCAACAAAACTTATGAAAGATACCGATGGTATGGTTATATCATACATTAACCGTGTGTTTATATTGATTTGCGTATACATTTTCTTACCAATTCCAATAATATATAACTGCTAAAAGATACATTTATGCATAACAATGGAATGCCTTGAATTGGTCAAGTCATGTAAAGAATTACAATTAATACCGTTGATGTACCCCTTTAAGTGTATTATATACATATTGTTTTTAGTTGGATACTGCCTAATGTTACTGATCTCGATACATATTATTAATTATTTGGGTCTTCATTTAAATGTAAATCTTCTTTTTACATTGGCATACAGCCTAACAATGGTCAAGTCATGTTAAGAATTACAATTAATATCGTTGATATGCCCCTTTAAATGTTTTGCTCACATCTTGTTTTGGATGCTGCTTTAACCTACTTTTACGAATCCGGATACACATGTTTTGTGTTTAATTTAAATCTAACTCTACTTTTGCTTTGACATACATGTACTAGAATTTGTTTTGAACTTAATTATGTACATTGTTTTGATTGTTTTAAATTGTATTTTACTACATGCCGATAAACTTCGGTTGTTAACAAACGACCCTGGTGACCTATGTTTTTCTTTTAATATTTGTATAAAGTAATAAACAATGAAACATTTGGGTCAGTTTGGACAAAATCTAGGTGTGGGAAAGACTTTAATAATAAAAAAGTAAAATGCATAGAATTGATTTTCATATGTGAAATTATGTTGTTGTTGTTTTTGATAAATTAATGCCCTGAAAATCAATTAATGTTTTTGTTTATGAATTTGCAGTTAAGTTATATCAGTATTATATAAACAGAGAGCGA
This sequence comes from Dreissena rostriformis, assembly GCA_007657795.1. Classification (NCBI taxonomy): domain Eukaryota; kingdom Metazoa; phylum Mollusca; class Bivalvia; order Myida; family Dreissenidae; genus Dreissena; species Dreissena rostriformis. The sequence continues at coordinate 46,459 of VMBQ01002383.1, forward strand.
TAGTAGTTTTTTCGACAGTTTTTTCACTAATTTACTCGATTTGTGTGTGTTTGCCTTTTTTTAAATTTAAACTTATGCTAAAATAGGTATGTTGTTTAAGTGCGAATAAAAAAATAACAACACTGGTGACCCATGATTTTCATTTTATTTTTCTATCCACAACAGATGGTTCTAGCTATATACCAAAAATTATTAAATTCTAGGTGTAAGAAAATTTGCATTGAAACTGCCGCATACGTCCTTAAACACCGTAAGTTTATTGAAGGGAATTGTTCACGTTTTGGTAAATTGACAAAATTGAAAACAATTGTTTCAGATTTGCAAATGTTCGCTGTAGTTAATATATTTGCGAGGAAACAGTCATACTGAATATTTCCCATGCTCTAAAATATCCATTATATGCATCTTTTAACGATTTAAAAACCTGAAAATTATAAAGCGTAACAAACGCGAAACGATTGAATAATTTTGAGAGTTCAGTTGTTATCGTTATATTTTGTGACATTACGAGGATTGCTTATATAAAGTATAAAATACACCGCTTTCTATATGATCACGGATGACCGAGCAGTTTAAGTGTAAGACCTTTATTTCAATGGTCATTGGTTCGAGCCCAGTTGAGGATTCCTTTTTTTTCTTATAATTTTATTCTTGTTGTTTACTTGAGCTATTTCGTTCTTATGATAACATGTGTCAATTTTAAGCATAAAATGACAAACTTCAATATATGCCAAAATCTGCGAAAAGGTCGTTTGAATAGAATAAAATATGATAACACTTCTTCACTTAATATTAGATGAACATTTTGGCAATGTTTTGTGAAGTTATGAATAACATAAAATCACATAAAGGAGCCATATCAATAACTAAACTATAATACAGTGACAAAGTCGAAAAACACGAGTTGAAAGGAACTGTTGTTATGTTCTCAGTCAACTTTTATAAACATTTCGAGAGATAGCACACGCTTTTTTCTGTGCATACATACGGCATATTACGCTAGTCAATTGTTCCATGTGTTTGTATCAGTCGAGTGGCGTGTGTGATGACGTATCTCACGAGAGGCGGAGCCTCGAGTGTGATACGAAATAGCGCAAGCCACAAGTCTGATACAAACACTTGTAACAATTGACTTGCGTAGTAACTTTGAATCATTTAAGTTAAAAAAAAAAATAGTTTAAGCGTGCATAATGAACCAAGAACGCTCTTATAATTTTCTGCATTCAAAGTTACGTCATTAAAAGTAGTTCGGCTAGTATGGTAATACGGAATTGGAAAACTGGCGAGTAGCATAATACGAGAATTATTTCTGTGAAGTTGTATTTTACCGATTGATACAACTTGTATTTATGGGGAACATAAAGCAGGTATATAATAAAAACAATTATCGGGAGCTAATGTATTTGTTGGGTTCATTATTATAACCGTTTGCAGCCGTGTAGAAACTAGAAATCAATGCCCACGCAGAAATGTTGCTCCCTGCTCTCACATATAATCTCTGCCATCACAAGAAAGTCCTTCCTGATCTGGAAAGACTTTATTTTTTGTTTAATTATTATATTATGAAAAGTAGTATTTTATTTTATATTTTTAAAATAGTGTAAAAGTTCATAATAATACAAAAATACCTTAATTGAAAAAAATTAAAAATAAAAACGGGACAATTATTGTACAACGAGGTTGCGAGGATTTGATGGAGATTTAACTGAAACCAGCATATCTCCATCAAATCCTTGCAACCTCATTGTATAATAATTGTCCTGTTTTTATTTTTCCTTTTTTCAGAGGTTGAATTGAAATATGAAGCTAAAAGTGGTGGCTAATCTTCATACCAAGGATGCTACTTTATAACAGTATTGAAAATTTCAGAATTGTATGTAATAGATTTAATTAATATTAAAACTTTAAAGTATTGTTATGCTCATGTATAGGGTAATCACCTCTTTGTGCATTTCCAAATTCTGAGTTTGATGGAATTCAGTTTGCTTGAGTTTAACATATGGTGATATTGTAATCGAAACCACTTAATTTTGTAAAATTCTGTTTAAAACAGCTCCAAAAACGACAATTTCGTTTTGATTTTTTTTATTATATTTGTAAGGGCACATTAACTCAATTTAATGATTCGATTTAAAACAAAAACGTAGTTGAGAATGAATGTTGAATACAAGAAACAATTTCGTTTGCTTACATAAATTGCACGTGTAAATGTCATACTAAAACCTGGTCTTTAAGGAATAAGACACACGCGCACTTATCCCAAAATCACTTTCGTGCTAAATGTCTCTCTAAAAACCTCTGTAAATTGAGTAACAAAGTTGATTTCACTCCATTCTTTGAGATGCCATGATACGTAGAGGTTATTTGTTTAGGATCTTTGGATTCAAATTTCGCGTATAGCAACAAATTGTTTTGGTTTGCATTCTTTATAGAGTCTACAGTGAAATATATTTTATCAAAAAAGTGAGAAAATACAGATTTTCACTAGCGGTTGTGCGAACGATTTTTTTTATTTTACACCTGAAATATTGAACGGTATTACCGCGCAACCAAACACATTTTCTTATTATTTAAAGCTTTTGATTATTCTTGTCGTATTAGTAAATTTTAAGAAGTTTCATGTCGGTACTAGTTTCGCATTGGTGTGTACTGTTAAGAAGTTAAAAAATCAACATTCCAGCGACAAGATGGATTTTAATGAATATTTATTTGTGGATTTTTCTGACTTAATTCGTTGGGCCGGACCAAGATATTAATTAACCTATATAACAGCGTCGAAAGGTCACGGTCACACTTAAAAGTAAACGCAGATGCATTTTCGTAAACAAGGCAAACACGTTGATGTGTGATCATTTAAATGAAAAACTGTCGAAGATTTACAGTAAAATAGTGTTCCGACAGGAATTACTCAAGTATAACGTTTTGCCTTCTCTTTCAATTTTTAAATATCGACATAATTGATTTTGAAAGGTGGCCTTGAAAACACAATGGCGCATAATTGAGCGCTGAACACGGACTCGGATTTAAAATTCTCTTGAGACGAAAATTCAAAGAACTATCAATAAAGATGAGTGATAGATATTTGCACAATTACATGTATACAAATTTTACCAGCTCCAATGTCAGACAATACCTTGTATTCACCTTGGCAGTAGACGACAGAACCCCAAAGCAAATATAATTGAAAGTTAAGACAATTTATGATTTATTTTTTTTCGATTTCAATATTGAGTGTTGATTAGTATTTAACATGAGCTTCTATTTATTGTTTTACTTTTTTGATGATTTACTTTGATCATTACAGACATGACATGCATAACAACTATGTAGACATTACACTTCTTTACAATTACCAATTTATATTTGGGCAACTTTAATTCTTCTCAATTTTCTGCTCTAATCAGAAGTTATATTTGGCAATAGATTTGTAAAATGACATCTTTATACCATCCATAGCAATTAAATCTAAGATTTATCTTACTCTTATATATGTTGTGTTTATTAAAACCGCTATTTAAAGTTGAAAACTTGAACAACATTCGCATTTGTAGTAGTGAAATATGTTCATAAATTTTAAGCTTGTTGAATTGTATTTAAGAATATGTATAGTCTCTTATAACTTAATTATGAGTGGCATTCATGTACTGTGTTTTAAAGTTATTTTGTGTATTTTACTATGTACATGATGATGAGACTTTAATAAACTATTTTAACTTATATTATCTTATCTTATATATGTTTCAAATGAATTTGAAATTTAAAAAGGAGTCTCTAATCCGGCTGAAAGATATAGGGAAATATTTCCATGATAATTGTCAATATGTCATCACTTATCGTTAATTAACCCTGTTTATTAACCCAACAGTATGACCTGGCTTTTGAAGGTTATAATTATTGCAAAATTAAAATATACAGACATCAGACGGATGGGATATATTTTAGGTTAGGTCGAGTCTTTTCCACAAGTTAAACAACGAATCAGTAGCTTAAAATGGATTACTTAAGTATCTTCTCCACAAACGGTTTGTATAATGAGCCATGTCGCTTTGGTCTTCGCAATATATATCGCGGAAAGAAATCAAATTCGGGCATAAATCTGGATAGGAACGGCGATTTGCTTTAAATATATAGAGGATATTTGTTGGATTGGGTGGAATATCAATTTTAATCCACGAGGGATTTTAAAATCGATCCCACCCAAACCAACAAATTTTCTTTTTATTTCGTGCTTACAAATGATTATTTTTGTATTTTTTGCAAAACATGAAATTATCGATGATTTTCACTGTTAATTTTCAATGTTTGAAATAGTGAATTATCAGTTTAAATTCACTGATATTTCTCTATAAACCACCGGAAAGCATAAAATAAAAACAGTTCAAATGTATGACAAACAAACCACATAATATTACAACGACAGGTTACACGCAGTCGAAATCTATAAATAACGTTCAATAACTACCTGAACTGTATTGATAAACATATATTGCCAGCATCAGGTTAGTGAATGTTCTTTGGTGTTACAGTGTTTATTTGGTGTCCCGACGATTTTCAAATATAACAGCGCAATAGTTATCAAATATTACGAATTACAGTTTGTCTTTGAAATGAATCTGTTATTAATTGACGCTTTACGCTTTCTCTTTCTTTTATCAGGGGATATTGAGTTAAATCCAGGGCCGTATTACAAGGCACTTAGTGTCTTGCATTTAAACGTGCGGTCAATACGTAACAAACTTGATTATGTAGCAAGTAATCTGTGTAATTTTGACATGTTATGCTTCACGGAAACTCATCTAACTGATGTTGTTCCCGATAATGTTTTAACAATTGAAGGTTTTAATACAGGTCTTCACCGTCAAGATTATACACCTCACTCCAGCGGCTTATTAATTTATGTAAATGAGTTTTTACTGTCGCGGCGTGTTATTGAGTTAGAAGGTCCCAGTGTGCACTCATTATGGATTGAACTAAATACTGGCTACTTCTCCGCTTTACTTTGCTGCTTTTATCGTCCCCACCCCCCAACTCAAATGTATCTTTTTGGAATAACCTCGAAACTAATATTGACAAAGCCTTGGATATGAACCAAAATGTTATTTTGCTTGGTGATATAAACGAAGACCAAATAAAAAACTAAACCCGTCTAAAACAGTCATTGGCAATATTTAATTTAAGAAACGTTATTACTGAAGCAACACTGGCACTGCCAACAATTCTCCATTAATTGACCCCATAATTGTATCCGATAATTTAATTGTAATGAATAGTGAGGTTATATCAATTGATAATTCTGTAAGTGATCACCATGCCACGGCTGTGCACATTAAAGTCCCAACAGTCATAAGTAAACCGATGCAGAGACATGTTTGGTTGTACAAACGAGCTGATTTTCAACGTCTCAACAATTTAATTAAACTCGAAAATTGGAATTTTATAACAATGATGAGTGTAGAAGATGCTTTCACTTTATTTACGGTCAAACTTTTAGAACTAATGAAAATATATATTCCATTTAAATTAGTTACAGTCCGTCCTAATGATAATCAATGGCGTAAGTGGAAATATACTACAATGGATAAATAGTTACTTGTGTAACCGTACCCAAAAAAGTATTTGTCGGCTCAGCAAAGTCGCAGTCATTAGAATTAAATGCCTGTGTCCCCCAGGGCTCAGTATTAGGACCGTTGTTTTTCCTGATTTTCGTTAATGATATTGTAGAAAACCTTTTAAGTATTACCCGACTGTTTGCTGATGATACTTCATTATCATGTACCACATCTGTATTAGCTGATCTCGAGGGTATTTTAAACCATGACCTATGCCTAATTAACGTATGGGCAAAGCGTTGGCTTGTTAATTTTAATCCCCCAAAAAACTGAAGCTATTCTATTCACAACACAAAAGAATATTCCTGTTCACAAGTTAATGTTTGGTAATGTACCCGTTACATGTGTTGATGAACACAATCATCTCGGTTATACGTTTAGCAGCGATGGAAAATGGAATAACTACATAAATAATATTCTGACATCCGCGTCGAAAATCATCGGCGTTATGCGTAAAGATAAGTACAAACTCTCAAGAAAATGTCTTTATCAAATATATTTCACACATTTGCGGTCATTATTAGAATACGCGTGTATTGTATTGGACGGTTGTACATTGTACGACAAGGAATTACTTGAAAAAATCCAAAATGAAGCCGAGCGTATTGTCTCAGGCCTAACCAGATCCGTCTCACTTAAAACCTTAACACTGAAGTTAAATGGCCAAGTCTAGAAAAACGACGAAGTTATCTTAAACTAATTAATATCTACAAAATGCATAACGGCAAGTGTCCCAATTACCTTACTAACCTTCTTCCACCAACAGTTCATGAAAAATCCTCTCGAAACCTTAGAAACGTCGAAGACTATGCTATTTTATCAAGAAGAACTTTACTTTATTCACGCTCGTTTTTACCATCTACAATTAATCTATGGCATTCTTTNAGACTAGTGTTCGCCGATAATAATTTTGAAATAAAATTAAATGTCCAATTACCCGATGTACATGTAAATAACAACAATTATCCAGATTTTTTTAATTGAAATTACAATAAAGGTTTGAATAAAATATATAATCTTATAATAATAACGCAATTTCTGTGTATATATATTTATTTATTTTTTTCATAATGTTGAGCGATGTGTTAAGTAACTTCGATATCATTGTTGGACGGAGCCCAACAATGCAAATGAAGCTTGAATACACATCACAAATAAATGTCAATACTTTGAAATCATTACGTAAACTAACTTTGAATGTGTTCTTGAATTAACTAACCTGTTAACGTAAAAGCATTCTACAAGTTGTACATTTACAGCATTATACTTCTGTGGGAAATTATAATACCCTTTTCTTTATGATTTTCACTGCCCATGGTTGACCTGTTCCATTGTGAGTGCATTTGAAGACTTTAGATGTTGCTCCACTACAAAGGATTCATGTTATACAGATGTGTTTTCAATCGTAAATTGTTAAACACCGTAAGTGCATTAAAGGGACCTTTCGAGTTTTGGTAAATTGACAAAATTGCAAACAATTGTCAGATTTGAAATTGTTCGCTGTAGTTTATATATATTAGCGAGGTTGCGAGGAAACAGTCCTACTGAATATTTTCCATGCTCTAAAATACCCATTATATGCATCTTTTAACGATTTAAAAACCTGAAAATTATAAAGTGTAACAAACGCGAAACGATTGAATAATTTGGAGAGTTCAGTTGTTATCGTTATATTATGTGACATTACGAGGATTGCTTATATAAAGTATAAAATACATCGTTCTCTATATGATCACGGATGATCGAGCAGTTTAAGTGTAAGACCTTTATTTCAATGGTCAGTGATTCGAGCCCAGTTGAGGATTACTTTTTTCTTTTTATAATTTTATTATTGTTGTTTACTTGAGCTTTTTCGTTCCTATGATTACATGTGTCAATTTTAAGCATTTAATGACAAACTTCAATATATGCCAAAATCTGCGAAAAGGTCGCTTTAACAGAATAAAATATGATAACACTTCTTCACTTAATATTAGCTGAACATTTTGGCATTTTTTTGTGCAGTTATGAATAACATAAAATCGCATAAAGGAACCATATCAATAACTAAACTATAATATATTGACAAAGTCGAAAAACACAGATTTTGAAAGGAACTGTTGTTATGTTATCAGTGAACTTTTATAAAACATTTCGAGAGATAGCACACGCTATACTTTTTTCTGCGCATACAAACAATTATCGGAGCTAATTTATTCGTTGGATGCATTATTATAACCGTTTGCAGCCGTGTACAAACTAGAAATCAATCTTCACGCAGAAATGTTGCTCCGTGCTCTCACATACAATCTCTGCCATCACAAGAAAATCCTTCCTGATCTGGAAAGACTTTATTTTTTGTTAAATTATTATATTATGAAAAGTAGTATTTTATTTTATATTTTATAAATAGTGTATAAGTTCATAATAATACAAAAAAAAACTTAATTAAAAAAAGGAAAAATAACAACGGGACAATTACTTTACAACGTGGCTGCACCGAATGATGGAGATATACTGGTTCCAGTTAAATCTCTGCGCGGAGGTTGAATTGAAATATGAAGCTAAAAGTGGCTAATCTTCATACCAAGGATGCTACTTTATGACAGTTTTGAAAATTTCAGAATTGTTTGTAATAGATTAAATTTATATTATAACTTTAAAGCATTGTTATGCACGTGTAAAGGGTAGTCACCTCTTTGTGCATTTCCGAATTGTGATTTTGATGGAATTGAGTTTGCTTGAGTTTAACATATGGTTATATTGTAATCACTTAATTTTATAATATTCTGTTTAAAACAGCTCGACAATTTCGTCTTGTACAATAAAAATCTTATTTTTAGTATATTTGTAATGGCACATTAACTCAATTTAATGATTCGATTTAAAACAAAAACGTATTTGAGAATGAATGTTGAGTACAAGAAACAATTTCGTTTGCTAACTCAAATTGCTGCTATAGTATAGTATATATAAACCGTACCCGCAAGACCATATTGACTTTATGCAACGTAATGACTGAAGCACCTACAAGTCAATACTGCTACCTTAATTTACCCCGTAATTGTCAACGATAATTTAATTGTGTAATTGTGCTAAACAGTGAGGTTATATCAACTGATAATTATGTTAGCAATCACCATTATGGGTCAATAGTCTGTAGTTTATAATACATTTAAAATGTAGATCTCTTTGAAATTTTAGAAAATGATATTACTTATTTTTCTGAATATTGTAAAAACAATTATTGTCTGCGAGTACTTAGGAATAGCAGAGTTGGCAATAAATGTGACGATATAGTACAAGACGGAATTAAAACAGTATATGATGACTCTGATAACTGCCCAGATAACATAGTTCAAATTAGATTTATGTAAATCCACAGGTTTGCGTATTGTTAATGGGTGAGTTGGCAATAGCTGTAATCAAACTTTTTATTCTGATAATGGTACGATTGTCACTGATGATTTGTTGACCAAAGAAAACAGCTTTTCAATTATATCGGATTTTACCGTGCATAATTTGAACGAATTAAGTGATCTCGGCCAGTTATACTTTTCCTTATTATGTTATTATGTCTCGTCTGAGTATCAATCAAACACAGATGTCGAGTATAAAGTTACGAGGGCAATTTCGTTCAGGGAGTATTTCTATGTTAACTGTATTTAATACTATTGTAAAACATACAGATTACTTAAGTAGATCGTCAGTTAATAACATTTTGAATAGTTTAATTGGAACCATTCGAAATGTTGCGGACCCGTTATTTTCTAAAACATGTATTTATAAATCAAATTCTAGTTTCAATATAAATAACTGTATAAATCATGAAGAATGGTTTGACAACGAGTGCGATACTGTACAATAACGCGATATTATAAGGACTTAATTCGCAAGAAGAAAGCAAAAATGTTAAGAGATTGAAAATTTAAGAAAACACAAACCAGGGGACTTTTTGCGATTTTTAAAAAAAAAGCGTCATTAATTAAGTAGAGTATTCCTGTGTAAATAACGAGTTTAACTTAAATATTCTGCATTCCCCGAACTTGACATACCTATATCTGTTGAAGAGTTAACTATGCAATAAAACATCTAAAACGAAATAAATCATCTGGTAGTGATTTCATTTTGAACGAGTATGGGGTTTCACAAAGACAGATGATATTGAACGCATTTATGTAAACAAAATCAAACAATTGTTACAGGTTAAAAAAGATAAATGTAATGTTGCTGTTTATGGTGAATTAGGTAGATATCCATTGAGTGTAAACAGGTTTGTTAAAATTATAAAATATTGGTTTCAAATTCTTAACAATTAAAATATCATAATGAAATTTACAAACAAGCTTTAAACGATTGATATATATAATATAATATATCCCTTTATTTATGTCTGATAATGAAAAGGTTATTTAAAAAATAAAACAATATTTTAAGAAATATGTTGACAAATGTTTTTCCAATTACAATTTTGTTTTTGTTTATATATAATTCTTTAAGTTAATTAAATATATTTGACAAAACTACAAGTATACAGTGGTTACTACAGACGGCAACAGGTGCTACCAATAAGCAAATTATAAAGGTCGCCGTGGTGTCCGCCTAGCGACCGGATGGTCACGGGTTCGATCCCCATTATGGGAGCGTTCTTTAGATCACCCCCATAGACACCACTGGTTCTAGTTCTTGTCTCAGGAAACGGACTCGAGAGCGTTTCAAATAAGCCTTAGGCTTTCGATGCAATCGAGCTAAAATAAACAGGTTTAAACTTAACTCCGGTAAGCGAATTAATTGGATCTATTTACCAGCCCAATTCCTTCTGGACAGTGTATATATCCTCAAATGCACGTTCTTTTACACTTTCCGTTTTCCGAAATTCCGGCATTTTGACGCACAATAAAGAATGCGAGTGGAATAAAACTTAGTTGACAACGAGTAAACACCTTGGCCAAATATGGTAACATAGCATTTAATTTACGACGAGTCGGTATAAAACGCTACTTTAAGCGCACACTTCACTTTGTAGAATGCGTTTTAGGGGTATATATCATAGGTATAACACGCAGCCGTTCAGGAAATATAGATATCGATTTAAACGAAGTCAATATAAACTAGAAAGAAAACATCCATAAATGTAAAGCAACCTATCGAGTATTAATAATTTATATGATAGTATATTTTAAAATACTTATTATTCAAGATCAAATGTCAAATTTAGGTATTTTCAGTTAATTTAAAAAGTGATCCGCATGATGAAATGTGGTGTCGCACGCGAAAAGCAGGTCCCTAGGTCCAAGCTCAAGGTCTAAATTTAAGGACAACATTTAGGAAATTAGTACCAACCACTTAGTTCGAAGCATTACTTTGTCCAGCATGGATGGATTTTTCAAATAAATTGGCAAAGTTTTGAACATGATGAGACGGAGTGTTTTCGCGCAAAAACCGGGCTACTAGGTCTAAGGTCAACGTCTTTACCCAATGTCAAAGGTAAAAACAGAATCTTGATCAAAATAAGGATTTCTCTAAATAAACTCTTTTCTAAAATTTCATTCAGTATGGCTTTCATCCCAGGCCGGACATAGAGAAAGTCCATCTAAAATTCCTTAAACAGATATTGTCTCTCCGACCTCAAACTACGTCTGCGGCAGTGTATGGCGGGCTTGGTCGTTTTCCTTTAGAGTGTGTAAAAAAGATGCGTATCATTAAATTTCAAAGTGATATTAGACGCATCTTTCACTGTTGAATTGAGCTGAAAAGAATTAAAAGGTCAAAAGAGTTAGTTAAAATGTGGTAACTGACCAATTATCTGCAACTCATCTTGCTACCAGTTGTTTATAAAACATATATTATATTCGATATTTTACGTGACTAACCCAGTCCTCTAAGCCGAATAAGCCGAGCGGAACTGCCGCGTATTTACGAAAGCGATACGATTTGAGTCTTTCTCATACAGTCACTTTACTGACACCTCATTTATAACATATTTATTTGGAAAAGGATGGCCGAAGATGTGGTTGACAGAGACACGAAGGTTAATGTATTCATAATTTCAGAACTGTCATATGTTTTCGCGGTGAGTCCCAGATTTTAAACTTACCAAAGTTATGTCAAAAACGAAAGTACGGTTGATATTCAAATGCATTATGTTTCTCTTTCCGGTATATTGTTTTAGTATGTTGATGCTGCATTAACAACTATAAGTGTATATGAAGTGAAAACACCAAAAATAAACAACGGTTGCGAAAGACACCTATATACTGTTAGATGCGTCTAATATCACTTTAATTAACCTGGCTAAATTTACTAAAATGGCGTTTGATTTAAAATCTAGTCGAAATTAGTATTATTTATGTATAAATGTATATTGTTCATTGTTGTTTTGTTTTTGTAAACATTTACACAACCATTAATTATTTTCATGTCCATCATGTACACCATACTTTTTATCACAATTGTTGAATATGCATTTATTTACACCGTCATTACATGTTTAATGTATGTTGTTTGGCTATGTACTTATGTATTTTCCAATACAATTGAATTGACTTGACTCATACATTGTGTTGACTCAATTCTTCTTTAAGATGCCGAGAAAAGTTTCACTGAAACTGTCACAGCTGAAAGTTTTTTGTATGTTCATGTTTTTTTTTTCTTCTTTCAAAAGTATAATGGTGTGAAAATAACGCGTAGTAAAATAACTGTTGCTTAAACACCATTTTTTTGTGTACAAAGATGTGTTGTTGGGTGTCCATGTCTGCAGCACATCTAGTTCTTTTGATGTCTATTTTTTAATCCGAGTCAAATAAACTGCAAGTCCTAGTGTTTTCTCCTACAAACACTACATCACCAACGAGGAAGTCCGAAACAGAGTCAATAAAGCCATCGGACCCCACGAAGATCTGCTGACCACTGTCCAGAGACGGAAACTAAGGTGGTATGGGCATGTCTCACGATCATCAGGCTTTGTCAAGACAGTGCTGCAAGGCACAGTACAGGGATGGAGGAAGAGAGGCAGACAATGGAAGCGATGGGAAGATAATATCTCAGAATGGACTAGGTTGAGACTTAGCGAAGCCTTGAAATACGAGATGAATGGAGAAAGCTTGTAGCCAAGTCACCCGTGGCGTAATGGATATGGTGTCCGCCTAGCGACCAAGAGGTCTTTGGTTCGATCCCCACTGTGGGAGCGTTTTTTAGATTTCCCCCATATACACCAAGCATTGGTTCTAGTCCCAGGAAACGGACTCGAGAGCGTTGCAAACAAGCCTTAGACTTTCTATGCAATCGAGCTTTAATAAATAGGTTTAAACTAAATGTGTGGTGTCCCAACGGTCGTCCAGACTACGGGCCAAAGGATGTGAAATGAAGTGACATCATATGACGAGTCAAACTGTTTGATAAGCTAGAACTCCAGAACAAATTGACAAAGCCGATGTTTGAAGAAAACTCAATCCGTAGATACATATAAGCAAAACAATGTATACGATTACATATAAGTGGCCCCTACTATAACAATCAACTCAATGTTAAACTTGGAAGACATTAAAACATACAATTTGGATCGCGATTATGAACACATTGTTCAAATGGTGACACTGAAATATTTGATTGCGAATACCACGCATTTTTTCATTGTGATAAGAATCGTGATAAAAGGAATTTATATTTATATTCATTGCACGCATCTGAAAATACATTAACCGATTTTTTCAACATTATGTCCTTTAATAACACTATTATGAAATTAACATGTTACCTATTCCATCTTTTACAGGCGATTAACACTTAAGAAGTATACTATTACATGTATAGAAACCTTTAACACAACTTTGAAAATGCATTAATATTGTGTTATTGTGTTATGTATTATGGGCAGGTGGCCTTGATTTACTAAATCAACTGTTATGTTGTGTTGTATAAACACATGTAGGTTTCGATAAACTATCAAGTGCATGTAATGTCGAACACTCAGTCGTCCAACATGTCTTGAGTAGTGAATGATTTAGTAGTGTATGTTCTCTACAATGACAACGACACTTAAGGGAATACGAAGTTGTATTGAAGTTTACTATGTAAACAGCAAAACATAATAGCATATATAAATATCCTTCTTCAATAGGTTTATGTAAATATTGCCAAATATCGTTTTTTATTTGTAATGTGATTTATATATTCACGTACATATTGTGTGGGCTGTGAGGCCTGGTTTATTGATGCTTCGGGTGATTAAGGGATATATTTATAAGGTTTGTTGTGAGTCCCATATTACCTAAAAACATGAGTATTTATTAAAACATTGATTTGTGGCATTTTTGACATTTGTAAATGAACGGTAAAAAAGGTGTCGTACCAGCTAGTATAACCGCGGCGTATATTTACTTATCAAGCATGACATTAGGTTAATTTAAGATAGACAAAGGAGGGGACGAACCAAGAGTTTTACTAGAACAAGTTTTGAGCAGAGCTTTTTATGCTATGAATGTTGGTCGGAGATATTCAAAGTAATAAGTTCTGTAAAATGCGACTTTTTAGACGACATATAGCGAAGCTCCAAGACAAATCATTTCTGCATTAGGTAGCGCTATACACGTTTTTCGGACTACACTTGTTATATTTAGGTTCAGATGAGTTCACTAAAGAATTTTATGATTGTTAAATTGCTTTTTATTTACATATGTGTTATATCAAGGTTTCAGCACACGACTGGTCTAACGTTATTGTCAACAAACTATGTGTTAAGCAAACTCTTTGAGATCTTAGATACATTTCGTCTTATATTACTACAATATTTAATAACAATATGTCATATATTAAATACATACAGATAATTCTGAAAGGTATTTTTATCATTATTAGAGTAAGAACAGTATTTGGAATGTAAATTAGAAATCAGTGATAATAACCGAAAAATAAAGATCTTTCGATAACTATAAAAAATACTCAAGCTAGGTTGATAAAACTCGGAATATTGATAGAAGGCAATTTGAGAAATATGCACATTATTTCAGAATTTTCCAGTCATACGGTATTTGTCGGAAGCTGACCTTCCGCACCTTGTGAAGGCATAAACAGAATTCTATACTAATACTAGGTGTGTTGAGCATTTAAAAATCTAGACAACGGCTCTAAAGACCCTGACTCTAAACAAAAGTCGCCGCATTTGTAATTACTTCTAAAATCATTAAAAGAGGACATAGGCTGATCAATAATGTATTTATATATTCGACTGAAACTACGGCAATTAAGCATTCTTTGTGCTGGATCATGGTCAATTAACCAGCTAAAACTGCTATTATCTCACTCACCATCAACTGGTACCCACGGGGGTCTGTTCCTTGGGTATAATATGTGTAATCAGGGAGTGATGTAAGCAAACCCCCCCCCCCCCCCCCNCGCATCTGCTTATGGCCACACATTCAATGGATCGTCTAAGGGTCACAAGCGTCCAGATGCCTATTCTACTTGTATTTAATAAGCCGTGGCGTAGTGGATAAGGTGTCCGCCTTGCGACCGAGAGGTCACGGGTTCGATCCCCACTGTGGGAGAGTTCTTTAGATCTCCCCCATAGACACCAAGTACTGTCCCAGGACACGGACTCGAGAGCGCTTCAAATAGGTCTTAGGCTTTCGATGCAATCGAGCTAAAATAAAGAGGTTTAAAAAACTATTTCAACTAACTATTCTAGTATTTGTAGTGGACCAAAGCCTTACACGCCTGAAGATGTGTGCAACGCTATTGTGAGGTAATTTTTGCAAACACTGGACCCCAACTGTACCCGGAAACCCTTCACTGATGTCCATCGGCTACTGAAGTGTCCCCATCGTGACAATAAACCAATCAGATCCGCCCATATTGTCACAATAGACCAATCAGATGTTTGACCGTCCAAGAGATAAAGTCAAACGTATTTCTTCCTAATTGTGTCCAGTTCCAACTGGATGATATCTTAAATCCTTCAGGACGTAATACAGGTCTGTAATGCCTTTAATGCCTTTGCCATGTATTATTTGTACTGTCAAATATCTGACACAATTCCTGTGGACGGCCTGTCTAATAACCAAGTTTATCGACCCGCCCCAAAAACCAGAGGACGGGACACAGACCGTGTGGGGTGGGGGGAGGGGGTCAAGCCGCTTGCATTCTATGTTTTAACCTATACTCCATCTATTTATGATTGGCCTTAATTTGAGTATTTAACAGTTCCTTTAAACTTACAAACTGATATGATTACGTGTTCAGTTGATTATGTCCTGAACACACCTGTTATATGCTATTCTATTTTTATTCTGTATAAAATTCCCGGTCTCTCTTATAAAGTTAACACTGCATAACATGGAGTGTTTCCTGTTGCATGTATACATATATCGTGTTGTATTAACAACAAAACCAGTAACTAAATTATGAATTGCTGAGTTTTTTAGGGGAAAAAAAGACAAAACATTATGACACGTAAAATTACAGTATTCCGTTTCATTTAACTATATATAGTCAAATAACAGTCAAACTATTTTTTGTCAAAAGCCATTTGCCCAGGGGACTCTACCCCTACTACTGTTAAATCAATCTCCATGCAGAGTTGTCGTTTCATACTCTCACCTACATCTTGATCCAGCTATGCTGGTTCCAGTCGAATCTCTGCGCGGAGGTTGCGGTTTAACAACCACTCTGGATAAGCATACGATTAATTGCATCTATCTTCCGGAGATAGTCGATGTATCACGATTGGTTAAATACCCTATATCGCCATTTCACTGTTTCATTCCATGCAATGGACTCTACTCTTTAAATGGCTCTCACAACATAAAATAAAAATGTTCGTTTCTGCTTTAAAGACACACACTATGCACACTGTAAGTTCCCCATACCCTCTGTCTAGGTCACGAGGGCTGCCCTTGTTCATCACTAAAGGTAGCGCATAGTTTGGAGGGGCGGGGAGAATGGGAGTTACAACTGTTTTTATTATTTGCTCCTTTTTATCGTCACAATTAAATCCCACGGCGTATCCAACCAATACCAACCTGGTTGACCATTGCCTCCTTATTTTAAGAACATCTTTAAGTTATTGCTAAAACTTAGCGAATTGCACAGACTCATCTGAGAAGAAACTTTACGAGCATGCATTAAGCCCTTATTTCCCAGAACGCGGCTGATATTAATTTAAGACTGTGAAAAGTGAGGAGAATACTTGACCCAATTTCACTTAGCAAAGAGCAGAACATTTCGCCTTGTAATTGATCATTCACAATCCACTTGGGTCTGTGGTTTTTCGAGGCGTTTTTCCTAAATAGCACTTGCAAATTTACTGCAATGTAACCCAAGCGCCAAAATAATACACGAACGGAAACAACGACACTTATAAATAAGAATTTCATAAAGTTAACATAAACAAACAAGGGTATAGGAAACCTTAGTGGAGTGATGGAAATGGTTTCCGCCTCGCTATCCGGAAGTGGTTAGCAGCTGATCCCTTCTTGGAGAATTTAAACGAGCGTTACATTCATTAAAATTGATCCCAAATACTGGTTGTCTCTTGGGGTTACGGAGACGAAATCACCTCATTTCAACAACGTCTTTAAAATTAATAGGTTAACAACTAAATACGGGACATTAATATCATCGCTGAATGATACCACGTTTAAATTAAAAGCATCGTTCATCAAAAAACCAGGCTCAAACTAGCAAATCCGTAAATAATCTGTTTCCGCGTTCAAAAATACCAGCTGTTCGGATTAAAATATGATTACATTTAATATACCTGTATGTTTAAGTGCACTTTTATTTTAACATTCAAATAATTATTTACACATCGACACACTATTGTAAATATTTCCCGATGAACATTAATACATATCATACTGACAAGTTCTGCGCATTTGAGTTGTAAAACTTAGTCCTGGTACTGAAATGATTACATATGAACCATGCTCTGGGAAAAGAGGGTTTAATGCATGTTCGTAAAGTGTCCGCTTTGAATGTATTTTTTATTTGATGGAAGACTCTTCTTGACGAAAATCCAGTGTAGGCGAAAAGTGTCGTCCCTGAATAGCCTGTGGTAACTGCACAGGCTAATCTGGGGGGCGACACTTTATGCACATGCATTAAACCCCTTTTTTCAAAGCGAGGCTTATATTTGAACGGCTATTATATTACATCTTGCAATTATAGATTCTAAAATGAATAACAAATGATGTAGTTTGAGATCGTTTACGGCCGCTTTCCCAGGACTGTTTACATCTTATTAAACCTTCGCAGATTCGAACGGCTCATACAATTCATTTTCAACGCAAATGTCGTCATCAGAATCCGACTCTGACGTCATTGAACTTTTTTGTTGACCTTGAGTGGACTGAACCGGAAGTGTCTTTTTCACATCGTTGTCCGCGAACAGGATTTTTTCGCTCACGGGCTTGTCACCTACGTTCGATTTCTTAGATTGGTTTACTTTGTCTTTTGAGTATTTCGTGTGCGGAACAGCTTTGGAATGAGCGTCTTTTGAGTGGGAGTGTTGAACATAATCTGGCTCGACGAAGCGTTTGTGAGACATGTCTATATACGATTTCTCAATTTTCTCCGCCTTTTTTTGAACCTCGCCCTCGAGCTTTTCCGCCTTTTTCGGCACATCCTCGCACTCGGCATATATGTTGCTCGCATTGGAGAGTTTCTTCTTGTTCATGTAATCAACGGATGGCCCCGCCATTTCCTTGTTCCGCTGGTTCTTAGTCGCCACGGAACTCTTTTCCGTTTTAGCGTCCTTGACATCCGAGTCTTCCACCTCAACCTGTATGGATTTGTAGGAGTTCGGTTTTGCCGGCAGCTCGCGCTTTGAGTTGTCCACGGAGCGCTTGATGGTGAGCGCCGGCTTCAATTTCTCCTTGTTTTCGCTGAACTCCTCTATTTCTGCGTACGTCGAGTAGACGGGGTTCCCGCCACTGACGGTGGATTCCAGTGGCACCTCGTCGGCTACCACGCTGTAGGACGACTGCACCGTTAGCCCGACCACCGCGTCAGCCTCTGTTGGAGATACGAATGGCACTCGTGTAAGAAAATATATTGACTGGAAAAATGGGAATCTTTTTTTTTCAATTATTAGAACTGATTTGTACTTAACAGCGATTACCATGGAACGTATCGGTTCTTTATATTACTATTCCAATCAAGATGTGCATCTAATTATCCCGGTCATACCAATCGACACTCTAAATATCATGTTCTTTGACATCGGACGGTACTGTTACAAAAGATGTTCAGTTATATCAAATCACGAGCGAAATAAAATTTAAGACGCTGTAAAAAGCGTGATGCCGTTTCCGTATTCTGTGCAGATAATCATACTTTTGTATTTATAAGAGTATTTAGCTGCGCGCATAAAAGCCAACATCCTACCCAAAGTGCTCTGTCTCTCCGGAAGTGGCCGCTTCTGGATGTCGCTGCAGTTGTTCTGAGAGGTGGAGGCGGACATGCCGCTCTTCACGGAGTCCTTGGAGCCCACCGCCGCCGACATCCGGGATCTGAAACAAACAAACAAAACGAATGCGTATTATTGCAAAATTTTGTATTTTCATGTAAACGCGGCGTTCTGGTAAAATAATCGTCGTTTTTACAAGAAGGCGTCAATTAATATTTTCCCTAGGCGCTTATGCGCTAACATAAATTGATTACAAACCTGGCGTAAATGACCGCTACGGCTATCACCACCAGCAATACCAATATTCCCACAGCCAGGCCGATGTACATTACTATGAAAACAGATAGTAAAAAAATGTAAATTAATAGCAATAATATTAGTATAACGTGTTTTTTTATATTATTATTATTATTATTATTATTATTATTATTATTATTATTATTATTATTATTATTATTATTATTAAAGTTTCAGGCCATTACAGCTCCAATCCTTGTTAATTTATCAGTCCTTTTGCGACCATATGTATTACAAATGTCTCAGAAAATAAATGCGGGTTTCATTACACTCGGTTCATAACAATCGGTCCTGTGACATGTGTCATCACTATTTGTTTCTCCAACTAAAATGGTGGTTTATACACATACCATAGTCCGCTTGTTGGTCCGTCGCTGCCGCTGGTGACGTCACTATGACGCCATTGTCTGTCGCGTCTGTTGTAGCCACTAGATTAAAGTGCAAACACTATGTTATATAAGAGCTTCTTGACATATCATGTTACATTGACATTTCTACTTAAACTATGAACCATCATTTCATTTATATTATGTATAGAATATATCGACCCCAGATCTTCGTAGCCTGCAACCTGGTAGAGTCGCGGTACTTAAGAAATATTCATTTGCGTCTCTAATCAATCTTCATATATCAGATAAATGATTTAAAATACAAACCTATCTGACTTAACTTCTATGGTACCATGTTAGTATTCATGTGTCGTATGAATAGATATAGTCGCGGAAAATTAAAATGGAATTTTTTATGACAAAAAAAAACACAAAAAAACGAGCATTTTGTATCTACAATCATCCATGTTACCAGACCACATCTGGCGTTGAGATTTTGGCTTTTGCTATAAGGAACATAGATTTTTATTGGGTCACTTTATTTTACGAAATACTTAACGAAATTTACGTTGATTTTTGAGAATTAATGTTACTTTAAACCACCCAAGAAAAAGCTTGCACGTATTGCATTCTAACCATTCTGATCAAAAACACGAATTACGAAATGGAATGACTGGTGAGAGCGATTTATTTTATTCTTTTTGAAGATTCAAATTATGCATGACAGACACTCACTCCGAAATATGTTTTGAATTCGTCGATGTGTTTGATGAACCCTAGCTAGTTCACTGTCAAAACAACAAGCCTTCGGCTTCGGTCCATAGGCAATTTGGGGCTGCATGGATGGTCACAATAATGTCATGGGGACCTCGGTGGAGTTTTATATTACTTAAATACCTGTCGAATTGCGTATCTCCGGTGTTCTGTACTCAAATGGGTCACGCAGCTGCAAGTTGCATATGTGATCCCTGGTGAACATGGACACCAGCGACAGATCATGAACTTTTACCACTGAAAGGGACAACATCCGAGCTTAAGTGAAATTTATTTATTGTATCTCGATTGCATCGAAAGCCTTATGCTAAGCCTAACTCACGGTTCTCGAGTCCGTTTCCTGGGTAGAACCAGTACCTGGTGTTTTAAGTGAAATCTAAATAACGCTCCCGCAGTGAAGATCAAACCAGTGATCGAACTTAGATCGCTAGGCGGACACCATATTCACGACGCCAGGGCTACCTCATATCCTAGTTTGAGAATCATTTGTATAAATTACCCACCAAGCTGTCTTTCTGTATACTGGGAATTTATCAGAAACATTTTAATTATATTCAAAAAAGTAACCGTGTGGTCTAAACCAAAAATATATTGCGGCACCTATACATTACACAAAAAGGCAATGCGTTTGGGGAGAACGTTGTTTCCGATTGGTAAAAAATATGCCGTAGTTCGAGTTGCTGTCTATCCGCACTCAGTTCAGTAAAAGTTCAGTCGGAATTTGCATGTGACCGACATCCATTCAAAATAGTTATAAACGTTCGACCGGTAATCATACGAAATTAAGGTACAACACGCATGTCGACACGTGTTACTGATACACGATGCGTACTTTAGCACGTGGTGAGGCAGAAAACAAGGCCTAACAATATGAACGTGCTTCTCTTTAACGTCTATCTGTATCACTGTTAAGCACTATACATCTCGGCACGACGGACGCTACGAGGAAGGTTAAAGATGAACTAAAAAGCGATTTGTTTATTTTAACATGTAATCAATAAATACACGTGGTTGCGAAATTTAAGAACAAAATGCATAATCGACAGGCAATTAAAATTTCAGAACATGCGTTAAGTGTTTAAGACGCCACAAGACTAACAACCTTGATACAAATAACGGATAAAAACCGCGTTAGTTTCATCTTCACCAAGTTATTTGTTGCATTCCCACCATACTGTACAGTCGCTCTTACTGCGTTCTTACGGCGACCTAGGACGTGGCAGGTTCGTTAAGGACGCCGTTGGGTCGTTTTTGAAAACGCATTTAGACGGCGTCCAAACCCTTTAGTTTGCGACCTAGAGGCGACTTCTTTGGGCATGTTTAAAATAAACACAGAGGTTGGGCGTTCTGACGGCGTCCTACGATGGATTGATACAGAAGAAACGAAGGAAGTAAGAAGGATAGTACATGCGTACTTGAGTCGCCGTGGAAACGCAGAGGATTCGTTAATAGATGCCCGGAGACTCTGTGACGACCAAACCGAGTTCCCAGCACATATAGTTTTTTTTTTGTTTTTTTTTACATCGTGTCGCGTTCCTTAGTGCAGTCGCTGTGCAAACGTCAATGTCGCATTAGAGTCGTAAAATACACGCTCAGAACGAAGTGTTGATAAAGTGATCGCAGCTTGAACGCCAATGTATCACATTTATACGGTTAGGCTTATTTGTAAAGAGTAAGACATTCGCTCATACACAACTACAAGAGTTTGAGGGAACCCTAACCCTAACCCGTATACACACATAACTCTTGTCATCTACCAACCTTACTCTTTACAAATAGGGTCTACGCATTTATACACGCAGTGTGTTGGGAACGCCGCCTTCACGAAAACACAACAATGAGCAGGTACCCGGCTCGCGATGGTTGACTGATATTTGGATTAATTTGTGGACAGAAATGGCGTTCTTATCAAGACTATTGGTATACGCGTATTCCCAAATCTGACTGTTTTGATCAAAGCGAGGACGCCAGTCCGGTGTGACGGCAGTATAACTTCAAATCAGTTGATGAGTTTCATTAACACACCCAGTATTTTTGTTCACTGAATATCGATATAAGGAATTACTGATCATTTTATAAATAAGTCTTATGGTAAAAACCGGCTGGAAAAAAACAACAAGATCATCTTATTTTGCACGATACCGCTTGTTTCAACTTCATGTATTTATAATAATAGATTGTTATAGTAATACAAATGAAGTGCATAACAATACGCAACCTAAAACTTTTTAAACAGTGCGTACTGATAACTGATATCTAGTACAAATATATTATTTTAACAGGACATTTGCAATCCATCAGACAGAAGAAAACACATCATCTCAATCCGCCAAGCACCACATATTGAAACACATCGCCCTGACTTAAACAGCGATTGTCATAGAAAGGAGACGATGCGTGTTTAACATGTTCTCAATCTGACCCAACGTAACGACGGTAACGTAAATAATTACGTTTCACAACGCCCCGCTAATACTGACAGACGCGCTAGCGGATGGATGCGGCCCGTTTCAAGAACCTTTCATCGCTATACTAGCAAACAATTTAATATGAAGGTTCTTGGAGACCCACAATTTAGTGAACAAATACACGAACTGCAGGGACTTGGAAAAAAAGGATACATAGCAATAAGTGACATACTGCTGCCCACAGGCTACTGTATTAGATAATACGAATAAATAAATATTACAGGTAATTTATTAATTGATGTATCGTGAACATAGTCAAACTACTCTGAAGTTATATTAAACCGTTCACCAAAAATATTTAATGGCTGCGCCGAACAAAGCACCAAACACAAAGTTTCAATATAATCGTTAATGAAGTGTCAAAAGTTTTCACGGAAACTGTGTTTATTTGCACGAAATGTTGACAATTTTTCTTTCGAAAGTACTTAATACAGTAACTAAATATATATTTCCCATTCTGATTGTCTTATGCAGGTATACCACTCTATCGTTCATTCTGCAAAATCCATTAATAAAATCAATTACCCAGACTACCTGTGAAAACGCACGAGGCGAATATTTGGCGGACCTCGGTGTTTATTCCCCAGTCATGGGAAAAGCAGCGTGCTATCGTATCACATCTAGCTGTACGTATTGAATACAGTATCAACAGAATTTTAGTGTGTGCATGGAAGCGCATACGAGGTTTGACGTGGATTTTGGAAAAAAAACATAAATGGCAAAGTAATTCGGGATGTCGGCAAAAAAGAGCAACAACTGGTGTCTGATATTAACCCATTTATGTCTAGTGGACTCTCCCATCCTTCTAAATTGGATCAATTTATTTCCAAAATTAGGGATGTCGTGTATATTTATTTCTATATTTAGAATATTTCTTACAGAAATTCCTTTAAGCAAACAGCGCAGACCCTGATGAGACGCCGCATTATGCGGCGTCTCATCTGGGTCTACGCTGTTTGCCAAGGCCTTTTTTCTAGACGCTAGGCATAAATGGGTTAATCAATTGCATCAATGTGATACCATCAACCAAAACATATTTTCTAGAATGTATTTTAAGATGGAACATCTTGACGTTAAATTTTAAAACTGGTTTGATTTTGAACTTGGTACAACGCATGAAATACCTAATTTTAAAAGATCTGTTGAGTCTTAAATTTGGATTCCTATACCACTACAAATGATAGAATGTGATATGCGTTTTAAAGACACGCGCATAAATAAATAAACATAATGTAATATCATCTTCATTATTATACGCAAGTAAGAATATTTGAATAACTTGATTGTATTAATGATTTGGCACCATGAGCCCATTTTTCATTCATTTGTCAATTTTATTCAATCACGGAAAAATGGTACAGACTATTTAACCAATTTATCTAATTAACCTAGTATGTTAATAGTGTGGAACATACTTATAACCTCTAGATGTTCGCTTAAACGCACTCCTGACACTGTTGGACTGAAAACAATTATGTGTGATCATACCAAACCCCACCCCCCCCCCCCCCCCCCCCCCCCCCCCCCCCCCCCCNTAAATAATAAAGTAAACAATAATTCGGCCTAAACATTTATTTGAAAAAATCTACGCGCATGGTCAGTCTAAAGTCAAACTATACTAAGACACGCACGTTCATTGAGCAGTTAATAAAGTGTTGTTTTTTTGTTTTGGTTTTTGACGTACTCGGCCATATGACACGAGTAATATAATACATTATCGTGAATAATAACGATCATAAAGAATACATTTTATGCAATTTTCTAAATTAATTTACCATAATTTGTATATTAACGTTGACGTTAATAACAATCATATTTAGTATCTTATATAAACATGTACCATTATATCATTATATTAGCGTTTTAGTGAGTCATCCTTTCCTAGTCAAGTCTATTTGTTATACTGATTTAAATATTTATGTTAAAACTTTATTCACCAGCTTTGTCTGCATTATTATTTCATATACGCCGAATATCTTTTTTCTAAAGATATATGTGTCGTGTTCTGAGAAAACTGGGCATAATGCATGTGCGTAAAGTGTAGTCCCAGATTAGCCTGTGCAGTCCGCACAGGCTAATCAGGGACGACACTTTCCGCCTAAATTGGATTTTTGCTAGGAAGAGACTTAATTTAAACGAAAAATGTCATAAAAGCGGAAATTGTCGGCCCTGATTAGCCTGTGCGGACTGCACAGGCTAATCTGGGTTGACAATTTACGCACAAGCATTATGCCCAGTTTTCTCAGAACACGACACATATATTGTTAACGAGTACACCGGTATTCTACCACTAGACAAATCCGCTCGGATTTAGTGAAAAGGTTGCCGTGGCGTACTGGACATGGTGTCCGCCTAGCGAGCAGGAGGTCACGGATTCGATCCCCACTGTGGGACCGTTCTTATGATCTCCTAAATAGACACCAAGTACTGGTTTTACCCAGGACCCAAGACTGATCATATAGTCAAAGTGCGCTGATGCTCCAGAGGAGCCTTGCACTTCATGGGAAGAAAAAGAAGAAGAACGGTATCAATAGTATCACTTACCATGATATGAAAGCCAGAATCGAATGCCGTCATCTTTGCCGGCGAGCAGCAAAAATATGTCGACGTCGCTGCACGCACTTATGACGCCATCCCAGACGCGCGTGTGACAGATAGGGAACGTGGGGAAGCGCATGTTGCACGTGGATTTCGAGGAAAAGTGAAGCCCACCTTGACACGTGGCCGGACTGTCTGACTTGGTGAGCACATCATGCACGAAGATGTGCACGAAGTGACCCTCGGGCACGTGGATCTTCCAGCGACACGTGCTAAATTAACACGGGAGCGTTTATTATATGAGCCTCGCTCTGTGTAAAGGGGGTTTAATTCATGTGCGTTAAGTGTAGTCCCAGATTAACCTGTGCCGTCCGCACAGGCTAATCAGGGACGACACTTTCCGCTTTCATTGTATTGTTCGTTTGAAGGAAGACTTTTCTTGACGAAAATCCAGTTTAGGCGGATAGTGTTGTCCCTGATTAGTCTTTGCGGACTGCACAGGCTAATCTGGGACGACACTTAACGCACATGCATTTAACACCGTTTTCTCAGAGAGCGATTTGTATATATTGTACATAAGTAACGTGGATAATTTCAGATCTGTTTTGTGTAATTACTTTCTTTTAGAGTAATGTCAACGTTAGAGACGATGGCGTTGATTTTTTTAAACTGTACGGGTACATGTAAAATTTATAAAGAAACAGAAAAATATAGACTGTGCAGGATTCTAAACTGCCTCTCCAGATAACGTTATTTCTATTCATGAATTTTATGCAAAAAAGCACTACCTTTGTTTGTCCATGTATTTTGTGCTTACCGGTAGCGGGTTTCCGTCGGGTAGTTGAGACTGATTATAAATCCAGAGGGGGCCTTTAAGGGTAGAAATTCGTTCTCACAATTCTTGTTTATTGTTGACTCTGGAAATAATCATACATTATGTCATTCAACTGGTAATACGTTATTGTTATGTTGGTCTATATATGTGTCGCGTTCTGAGAAAACTGGGCAAAATGCATGTGCGTAAAGTGTCGTCCCAGATTAGCCTGTGCAGTCCGCACAGGCTAATCCGGGACGACACTTTCCGCCTAAACTGGATTTTCGCTAAGAAGAGACATCAATCAAACGAAAAATTCCATAAAAGCGGAAATTTGCCGTCCCTGATTAGCCTGTGCGGATTGCACAGGCTACTCTGGGATGACAATTTACGCACAAGCATTATGCCCAGTTTTGTCAGAACACGACACATATGTTCACTTGGTCAAACTCGCTGCTCAACGGCTGCTGACTGAATGATTGATAAACTGAATCACCCATTCTCTCGCATATCATTAACCCATTCAATCACATATCATTCACAAAATCCACTTACCCGTTTACTCGTGTATGCACTCATTCACTCACCAATTCACTCGCACATCCACTCACCCATTCACTCGCACATTCTCTCATCCATTCACTCGCACATTCTGTCATCCATTCACTCGCACATTCTCTCACCCATTCACTCGCACATTCTCTCATCCATTCACTCGCACATTCACTCACCCATTCATTCGCACATTCTCTCATCCATTCACTCGCACATTCTCTCATCCATTCACTCGCACATTCTCTCATCCATTCACTCGCACATTAACTCCAACCCACTGATTCATAAGGACCTCGTCGATTCCTTGAAGGTCATTCTTGGAGAACACAAGTTTCGCCCGTATCACACACATGTTTTGTGGTATAAATGTAATTTTCAATTTAAACCGTTATATAGCTCGATTTCATTGAAAGCCTAAGGCTTATTCAAACGCTATCGATTCCGTTTTCCTGGGGAAAACCAGTACTTGGTGTCTTTGGATGAGATCTAATGATCGCTCCAACAGTTTGGATAGAACCCTTGATCTCCCTGGTCGCTAGGCGGACTTAATATCTACTACACCACGGTGACTTGTTTTGTGGTATTCATCACTTACGGTGACAAATTATGGTCGTAAAATAATATTTTAAAAAAAATGTCGAATACGTTTAACATAGAATCAATTTGCCTTGGCCTTATCTTAATGCTCCATTTCGTACCTGGCACGCAAACATAACTGACGTTGAACTGAACGCTGTGCCCCAGGCTCGGCGACTTGTCGTGGTTCTTACAGAACACCTGCGGGTCACTGGTCTTGCAGCTGGACAGTCCGAGGCACGAGCGCCGCAAGTTATCGAAGCTCAGGATGTCGAAGTCGGCGTTCACGCCGGAAGTGACGTTGGTGATGAGTACGCGCGAGTACGTGTCGCACGGGATGTCTAGACGCCGCTGGCTGCAGATCTGCGTGTCGCAACTGTCCCATAGCACTGTGGGGTAAGAGAGAATGTAAGATAATATACTGTAAAATCAGCATTATTCGCTGGACATTATTTCCGTTGGTTTAATAAATAATAACAAATTATTGGATTTCGTATCTGCATTAAGTTTGGACAGTATCATAGTTCCTTTTGAATGCTTTGAGCTTTTAGTAGTACATACGTACTGCTCAAACCGACCCGGAGGGCCAATAGCTGTGAGTTGGATTATTTCAACTAGACACTATCACAATTGTATCTACTGATAATTCCGAATATTTTTTATTGCTTTTGTCTAGAGAAATGAAGATCTAAAATGTTTATTTTGTGGATTTTGTTTCCTAAAATTGATTCAGAACTGTACACTAATTGATGATATGTCTTACTCAACTTATTTAAACGTTTGATCATGTTCCACACATAATTTGTTTTGGTGAAACGGTGTGCACTAAGCCTTCTTTTTTCGGGCCCACATATTTCATGTTAGGTAAGTGTTAAATTTCATCGGTAGTATTATCTCCCCTTTCACATGAGCGTCCATAATTTTCCATGAAATAATCCACATGTTCAAATCCTCGTGGTGGACGAAAATAACATATTTACATTTATTGTTACACGAAACTTCTTCAACAACAAACTCGTCATTTTGAACGATCAGCAATATAAGCTATTACATTGACTGTTATACATTAATTTTAATCACACCTTACATACTCGTGCAACATAATCTCCATAGACGACTTGGGTAAACCACAACATCTAAAAATAAACACATCATACACAAGTCGACTGGCTGCTATACGAAATCTCAGCATAATTTATTTGTAAACAATACTCCTAACAGTTGCCTGCAATACCCCGTCGACGAGCCAATTAAAAAAAGCAATTCAAAGTACACATGACAATTGAGAGTTAATGCCATTTATAAATGAAAATGGAAATATAAATTAGATATTGGAATGTGTACCCTTTATAACATTTCTAAGCAATCACTTTGATTCATTTTCGAATCAGGTTCAACATCTTCAAAAAAGAAATGACTGAAAGAAGTGCATATTACATGTAATGAAATATGGGGTACCCCCAAACCCCCCTCCCCAATTTTATGCTTGGAATTGACCGTTCCAAGAAGGTGACCCCAGTTTCATTTATTGGTATTTGTCATGTGTTTCTGTGTTTTGTCATGTGTCTAAATGTATGGCAATTGGTCACTTGCTTAAAATAAAGAACTTTTAATTGATCATAAGAATTATCGTATGCTGATACCAAATAAGTTTCACTTTGTTAATATTTCGCAAATTTACCGCGAGTATTCATTGTTAAAAAGTGCCAAAATGCATATAAACCATGCGTTATACGATGTGCACGAATGTTTTAAACATGTATAAGGGTTATATAATTTATCAACATTTATCACTAGTTAATAACATGTCATGAACAGTCTAATTGTTATTGGTATAAAACTAATCCCACATGAAGTAAATTTGATCGTTTCTTGCTCATTCATATACCGATATCCGGGGTCAGGTCTTACTCGGTGCGAATAAACAATAAACAAATAATATTTCAGGAACTGTACATTTTAGTTCGCTTTGCAACTATATGATATGTTGGCTTGTCAAGTTTCTTATTGTCTTTGTTAAACGCCATGTAAACAACGATTCGTCGTTGTTAATTAGACAAAAATCAACGCCAACCCGAAAAGTCGTGTTTTTTTTTAAAATAAACGTGTGACTTTAATGTAAGGCAGCGTTGTAATGGTATACATGTGTATATTGCACAACCTTAAATTAAACGTTGATTGAATCAGCATTCCCTATGCATGTATGCGATGTAGCCTTGTCCTCTCGAGGGCGCGGCAACTAGACATGAATTGTCTTGAAATTGTCTACCAGTGCTCAATAAGGCCTCATTGGCCACCGTGCATTGGTATATTTCGATCAAAATTATTTTTTTTGCGAATACCCGGGCAGCCGTGGTAAATTTAATCTACTTAAGCTCAAAATTAAATATGTTCCCCTGAAAGGTCACTGGGGCCGGTCAGTACATAAAGTAGTCATTAAGACTCGGAGATGACCTGTATATAAACTCTGATTCACGTACGCACGCACGCACGCGCACGCACGCACGCACGCACGCACACACGCACACACACACACACACACACACACACACACACACACACAGCGTTTATTGACCGAATTCTCTGCAATTTTTTACTAGCAGATTCCTCAACAGGATTATTCAACGACACATTAATGAATTGCTGATCATGCTACCCACATGCTAACCTTTAAACTTTAATCAAATTCATCAAACTTGAGAATGTCGGTTTTGCCATTTCGCAAAGAGTTACAAAACTGAAGGTTGTATCTATGTTTCGTGGTTGCTGTGCATATGTTGTTGTCAGTGTTGATTTGTTATTGTTGGTGCATAAAATACGAAACTGATTGTAGGGATTCTAAGGGTGGTTGTGCATGTGTTGGCGTTGTTATTGTTGTTGTCGATGTTGTTGTTGGTGGTGGTGGTGGTATTGGTGGTGGTGGCGCATAAGTTACTAAACTGGTTGTAGGGATTCTTGTGGTTGCTGTGTATGCTGAGGCGTCGTGGTTGGTATCGAGGTTGTTGTTTCTAGTGGTGGTGGTGGTGGTGACGATCCACACTTTACGGAACTGAATGTAGCGATTGAGGTGGTCTCTTTGAATGTGTTGATGTTGTAACATATTGAGCTGAGCTGGTAGGGTGGTGGTTGTGATGGTGGTGGTTGTGAGAATGATGATGATGCTGATGGTTTTGTCAGTAGCGTATGATGGAATTACGTACATGGGTATGTGTTACGTACATGGGTATGTGTTACGTACATGGGTATGTGTTACGTACATGGGTATGTGTTACGTACATGGGTACGTGTTTAAGTGTATTACAAGATTGTATTGTACGGTGGTAACGCTAATAGCGCATGATTTTGTGTTGGTGGTGGTAGTATGGTTTCTCTTGTGGTTTCTCATGTTGTTTGTTATGTTTAAATTCACTTTCACATGCATTTCATTACACTTATAACGATGCATGGTATATCGTTGGATAGTCATAAATATTATGTTTTATGATTGTCATAGTTGTTCATCTTTAAATCGTTATATTGTATGAGTCCTTGTCATGGCCATATTTCTTTTGTATATAATTATATACTTGGCAACACACAGAATGCCGGATTGCCAATAAACTTCGAAACTTTGTTGATATCAGATCTAAAAATCTATACTCCAAGAAATAATTGCTTCGGGCCACGGTTTAAATATCTTCCTTTGAATTGTTTTACTCGAACAAGCACGTATCTGTTAGCCACAGGTGAGTTGTATTTCGCAACGCTGGTTACTTCTTACCAGACT
The DNA here is from genome assembly GCA_007657795.1 of Dreissena rostriformis. Lineage (NCBI taxonomy): Eukaryota > Metazoa > Mollusca > Bivalvia > Myida > Dreissenidae > Dreissena > Dreissena rostriformis. The sequence continues at coordinate 77,569 of VMBQ01002383.1, forward strand.
TTTAAGTTATCTATTCGACATCGGGGTATCGCTTCTGTAAGATGATAAGGCAGTTATTGTGGTGTTTTCATGATAACACCTGACTTCGACAACGTACATTATGTCGTTTAACCGTAGAAAAAAAGAGAGAAGTGCTTCTTGAATAGCTTCACGTTTCTAGAAATGTCTGTTTTTGCGAAAGTGTAAAACTTGAACGCAGCTTAAATAACTGCATATTTGCAAAATCATAAAAAAATAATCAAAATGCTGAAAGTATACAAAGACTGTTGAGAAAAGAAACCAAACAAAAAATAAATACCATATTTTTTTTTTCCGCCAGTACGGGCAAATTATAAACGTGAGGAGTATTTTAGATGAATTACAATTTTCACAATTTTCAAACATTGATATTCTGACAAGAAGAAATCAAACATATCGAGTACATGTATATATGTGTTCAAAAACAGTACATTGAATGATAAAATGATGGTTTCATTAACGCCTATGTAGAATCATGGAATATCTTCAATAAAATGAAATATCATTTGAACCAATGTTCTGATCAAGTTTCGTGATTATTCTAGAGTATTCACAAGCTTTTTCATTAATTTGTCATAGTGACCTTGTTTTTCATTCCCCTTGTTTCGAACTCACCAGAGATATCCCTAAGACAAATGTCCCGACACATGTCCATGATGATTGGGTAATTACGAAATACCGTTAGGGCTATCGTGGATACACAATAAAATCCAGAGGGCGACAATGCGACAACGCGATAGTACGATGGCGACAATGCGATAATACGATGGCGACAGTGCGACAATACGATGGCGACAGTGCCATAGTACGATGGCGACAATGCGACAATGTGGCCTCTTAGTAAAGGTGTTCGCAAGGTAAAGGTTGAACGAAGGAAAAAAAAGATGATTACACAAGTCTGTGCTGTTGATTTATGTAACAAACATATACAATATTTAAAATAAACAGTTTTTTTCTATAGATCTAACGACAGTCCTATTTATCAGTGCAGCGAAAAGGTTATTGTCACGTGTGCTTCGATTATTACAATTTAGTGTGTTTGTTACATACTTCAGACTTCTTGACTTCAGATATTTTCATTCAATAACTTTTCCATACATCTGTCAGTAATAAAACCTGGAGTGTTTGCAAGCAGCTTTAAACGATAAAAACGAATCAACAATCATAAACCAGGTGTGTTCTAGCAGCTTTAAACGATATAAATGAATCAACACAGTCATTTATTATCTAATAGCGATATGATGCAAATCACGATGTTGTATTTCTCGTTTTTTTCTTCAACTCGAGTTATCTCACGCCATACCATTCACGCCAATAAAATACGTTGAGTACACCACAATGATTCCATTGCGCTAACAGATAGTATCCACCGCACGCGATAAGAGATTTACCTATGAGTGCGAGATTACACGGAAACTGGAAAATATTGTAAATTTGCAATTTCCAACTTACATAAAAATGTAGAGTTGTTCGCTGAGAAATAACTGAAGTTAGAACATGAATATGACTTTAACACTGGAAAGCAAAAAAAATATATGTTTTTTTTTTGTTTTTTTTTTACAAAAACGTGTTTCTTTGATAGTTAAAGCGTATTCACGTAAGTTTTGTTTTTCGGGTAATGCGCATAACATCACATTTGAACGGTCCTTGGGAATATGGGGTAAAGGTGGACAGATTGAAGTCAATCTCTAAACAGGCGGTGTAGTCACGTGTTATTTTGCATTTGGTCGATTCTGATATGTGTCGCGTTCTGAGAAAAATGGGCATAATGCATGTGCGTAAAGTGTCGTCCTAGATTAGCCTGTGCAGTCCGTACAGGCTAATCAGGGACGACACTTTCCGCCTCAACTGGATTTTCGCTAAGAAGAGACATCATTGAAACGAAAATTCCATAAAAGCGGAAATTGTCGTCCCTGATTAGCCTGGGACGACACTTTCCGCACATGCATTATGCCCAGTTTTCTCAGAACACGACTCATATGTCAAGAGCGTCATGAAATTGATTAAGTTTTTATAACATCAATCGCACATTCTCGGCCCTTTCCGTCAAACATCGGATAAGTACGATTAATGATAATCTGCGAGGGGTACCGATTGATTAAAACATAACAACCCGGCAGTGAACACAGCCAAAAAGGTTCATCGGACGTAAAAGCGCAGTCACGGTTTAGTCCGTCCGGCTTTCATTTAACGTTTTTGTAAAACCAAAAGTGTATAAGTTGTTTCCATGGCTTTTGCATCGGTATAAAGGCAATTGAAGGTCTTCATAACCACACGAGCCAGCCCGTTCACCTTTGCCATCCAGCAACGCTGAAAATTGGCATAGCTTCCATCGAGGAATGCGCTAACTGCCAATACATGAAGAGATGCATCAGACTTAAAACCAATATAAACACTATTTATTGTAACCACATGCTGGAAATGTCTATAAATCAGCCTCCATAATGTGTTCAAAGGCTTTTTAGAAGAATCAAAGGGGCGTTCTCACCAGTGAAGTAATTATTTAAAATTTCTATTGCGCATGCGCTCTGAAACAATTTGTTTCTAAGCATGCGCGAATCTCTGATACCAGTAAGGTAACATTTTGTTCACCGAATAATGGTCATAAGGATCCAAACGCGAACAGAAATTATTTTTAAAGCAGATATAGCGTTGTTTTGGTGCGAGAAATCTAATCTTATGAATTAAAATATGAAAGTTCTAACACGTTCAACCAATGTTATCATTGCAATCATACATTTAGAACATACATGTATATACTATTTTGCCAACATATTTTATTCGGTACAAGCTATCCATACTATGCTTATTATATACCCCATTCAGTATAATGGGGTAGAAATATACTGCGTTTTTTGGCAAATTCTCATAAACGAAAACAACAAGATCTCAAATAATGCGCCTTAAAAGCAATACACAATCGCGTCTCTTTCAACGAAGGTGTCAGATGGTCCGTAAGTCAACTGGAGCCGCTACAAGAACGCGTTTCGTTCTCAGGCGTTTGGGAGAACGTAAGCACGTTCTTTCCACAGGCACTCCGCATAAGCTGCTACCCCCACCCCNAGTCGAACCATTACTTTTTTTTACACATAAGTTTATATATATTTTAAAAAATATAAAAAAAGTTTTTTTTTTGTTGTTTTTTTTTAAATCGACTCACTTTTTTGTTCGTTTTGTTACTGTGTCTAATAAATGGACAATTTTGTTTGTTTGTGAGGGGGTAGTAGCTGTGCGGAGGGGGTAGCAGCTGTGGGGCGGGGTAGCAGCTAATGCCGAGTGCCTATGGTTCTTTCGAAACATCGAAACCGGTTGAAATGGTTTGAACATTGATGGTTGGCAAAGTTTCAAGGAAAAACTGCCACGGATACCAATTAATGGCGCGATTCATGGAACGGTCTAGGCGATTTAACCAATAGCAAGGAAAACGTACCTTTTGACATGAATGAACATATCATGCACGTGTGAGGATCTGGATGTAATAACCAGCTTCATCTTTTGTCTTGATCTACTGAGATATTTATATTGCGATTGAGCAATTTAATTGAAGCGCAAATAGACTATAAACTAAGTAACAAAGTTCTTATTGTATAGTATTTAATTTTCTTTACCATTATTTTAAACCAACTTTATTATCGGTAAACAATACATGTTTTGTTTTATTTCATCAACAATATGTTGAGATTAAAATATTTCATATGGCAGTCATATAAATCTGTGTGTGTGTGTGTTTATATATGTGTCGTGTTCTGAGAAAACTGGGCAAAATGCATGTGCGTAAAGTGTCGTCCCAGATTAGCCTGTGCAGTCCGCACAGGCTTATCAGGGACGACACTTTACGCCTAAACTGGATTTTCGCTACGAAGAGACATTAGTTAAACGAAAAAATCCAAAATAGCGGAAATTGTCGTCCCTTATTAGCCTGTGCGAACTGCACAGGCTAATCTGGGATGACAATTTACGCACAAGCATTATGCCCAGTTGTCTCAGAACNTTCATATCATCAGACATGTCAAAATGACGTTGTACAAAATTTAACCAAAGTGCGTTCCGTTTCACAAATCATATATACAAAGTGCGGTACCATAAATCTCGTAGTCAGTCGAATCTATTCTTTGCTCCACTCTCGCTGAAACTCTTACTTACACAAACTCTAAATCTGTGGCACTGGCTCTATTTTCAGACGCTGTATGTATATACGAAGCTGTATCTATCCTAAACAGATCGCGTTATAAATCAATTTCCTAAGTAAATGATTCGTTGTTTCTTCCTCAGATGTTCGACCCTGGTGTTTAAACACCCTACGCTGCAAGTAAAAGAGAATGTGAATAAACTATGGTGTACTAACCGGTTCAAAAGTCTGAATCGTATCATACGGTTTAGCTAGAACCGTATCACAGACGGTTTATAAACCGTATGATACGCTTTAAACCGTATGATACGCTTTATTCAGTGTAAACCGTGTAATACGGTTTACGCTAAACCGTATGATACGAATCGTACACCATAATAAACCATGTCGGAACCCCTTGCGAGTGAAACCACGTGGTTGCATGTAAATAAATAACGTAAAACCATGTCAAGACAGTTCAAATTTCTATTAATACAAAGAGTTCGATAGTGAATATAACCCATAAAAAAAACATAAAACAATCGAATAAAAGAAAGACAGTAGGTGTGGTAGTAAATGAACATAACTATTAAAAACATGTCATACCCCCTCAATAGTAAGACAGTGTGGTTGCAAGCGAATAAATCGCAAAAAAAAAACATGCCAAACCTCCTTGAAGAAAGACAGTGCTCGCATATGAATAACTGCAAAAACAACAAAACATTTCAAAACCAATAGGACTGTGTGGTCGCAAGTTGAACGAATACGTTATACAATGTCAAAACCGCTTCCTAGCAGGACCGTGTGGTCTCAAGTGAATGTGTGTCGCGTTCTGAGAAAACTGCGCATAATCCTTGTGCGTAAAGTGTCGTCCCAGATTAGCCTGTGCAGTCCGCACAGGCTAATCAGGGACGACACTTTCCGCCTAAATTGAATTTTTGCTAAGAAGAGACTTCATTTAAACGAAAAATGTCATAAAAGCGGAAAGTGTCGTCCCAGATTAGCCTGTGCAGTCCGCACCGTGAGGCGGACTGCACAGGCTAATCTGGGACGACACTTTACGCACATGCATTATGCCCAGTTTTCTCAGAACGCGACTCATATAAGTGGTTATGCCACGTTAAAAACCATACATAACACGAGTTCTGTCGAAAGGGATTTCATGTTGTATAAGTGGTAAAATCATTGATGTCACAAACCCTTCTTACTACAGCAGTATAATCGCACGCGACTTTATATGAAACGCGTAGCAATTGCGAAGGCTGGTCCGGAGCTACTCTAGCCGCATATGGCATAAGACCCAATGTCGCATGACGCGGCTCATATTATACTTAACTTTATAACAAAAACTGTGACAACACACATTCATATAAAAGACTTTGTGATCGCACGTGGATATAAGTATATATAAATATACATGTTATATAAATATACATGTTATATAAATATAGATGTAATATAAATATAGATGTAATATAAATAAACATGTAATATAAATATACATGTTATATAAATATACATGTTATATAAATATGCATGTTATATAAATATACATATTATATAAATATATCATGTCAAAAACCAGTGACAGAATTGTGGCACTTCGTTGATTTGTAATTATGTATACCCAAAACAAACGTGGCTTTCCTCATTATTCAAAGAAGATAAGTAGAAGATAAACTCCACATTTGTTTCAGCAATGTATAATATTTATTTTCTGCGCACGTAACTCGTTTAAAAAAAATGTATTTACACGTTTCTTAGTCACTATATTCACTGTTCTCGTAGGTATCAAACTTGTTCTTGAGAAAATGTATTATTCACACAGTCCGCCATCTAGTATTATTTAAAATTTTTTAATTTAACGAGGGCTATTGAAAAGGTGTTTTTATTTGGCATTTTACAGTTTTTTAATTGATTTTGCGATGTTAACACATAAATCGTTGCAATTTATGGAAAATAAAAAAAGGAAAATTATTGAAATAAGAAACTGCTTTAATACATGTAAGTATATGTTGAAAAGTAGTCACGTCAATGCGGCGCACACTAAATTGTTGCATCTCATAAGATTATTTTTTTTCCTAATTAATGTTTCGGCGTTAAATAATACTGTGAGGTCATTAAGGCCAAATGTCAACTTCGGTGCTGAGTTACAATGAAAAACGCTACACGTTGTCATTAGAACCAAAGTTAAACAAGTGATGTGTTTGAGAAACACTATGTCCCCTTTTGAGCGATTTTGACCCATATATTTGACCTTTGACTTAAAGGATGACCTTGACATTGACCTTTCACCTCTCAAAATGTGCAACTCCGAGAGATACACATGCATGTCAAATATCAAGTTGCTATCTTCAATATTGCAAAAGTTATGTTCTATGTTAAAGTTTTTGCAAACAAACCAACAGACAAACAACCCAACAAACAGACAGGGCAAAAACAATATGTCCCCCAGTATAGACTTGGGACATAAAAAAGATCGATAACGTGGACTTGTGATCAATTATTATGTTGTGTACGATTTTTTATAAAACGCCGTCGGCCATTAAAGCCATTTAAAGAATCTTCCAAGAAACTGTAGCAGATTCGAACCTCAGTAAATGGGATAGTAAAGTAAGATCTTAACATGAGGAAGTCGAAGCTCGTGCACAAGACACGTTGAGTCGTATGTTCACGCGAGTTCTTGAAAATTCTGACAGAGAGTGAAATTATCTTCTTGATAGGGTAAAAACGCAAAATAAGACGTGAAAAGGCTTACACGCAAGATGTGACGTGGTTAGGGATAATCGCGCAAGATAAGACGTGTTTTAGGATTATCACGTAAGATGAGACGTGGTTTATGATTATCACGCAATATAAGACGTGGTTAAGGATTATCACGAAAGGTGAGACGTGATTTAGGATTACCACGCAACATGAGACGTGGTTAAGGATTATCACGCAAGATGAGACGTGATTTAGGATAATCAGGCAATATGAGACGTGTTTTGGGATTATCACGCAATATGAGACGTGATTTAGGATTACCACGCAACATGAGATGCGGTTAAGGATTATCACGCAAGATGAGACGTGATTTAGGATTATCAGGCAAGATGAGACGTGTTTTAGGATTATCAAGCAATATGAGACGTGGTTAAGGATTATCATGCAAGGTGAGACGTGATTTAGGATTATCAGGCACCATGAGACGCGGTTTAGGATTATCACGCAAGATGAGACGTGGTTTAGGATTATCACGTAAGATAAGATGTGATTGGATTATCACGCAAGATGAGACGTGGTTTAGGATTATCACGCAAGATAAGACGTGATAGGATTATCAGGCAAGATGGAATATGGTTTTGGCACCTCGACCCAGAAAGCAAGCAACAATCTTCCGAATGAAGAACTCCACTCACATATTCACAAAATAACCGACGATGTGTAGTAGACATCAAAAAAGGGGCTTCAATTAATGCTCTTGTGGTACGCCATTCCGGCTTAATTCAAAACCCTTTGTTCAAAATCCAAAATTAAGAACATACACTGCACCTATGGAAGGCGTTTAAATTAAGTATTTATGGGCGAATCGCAAGTTACTCCTGGCAGAGGTATCCGTTTATAAACATTACACGAATTAATCCCATGCTCTTGAGACGGTTTGATTGCTTTCATATTTTTGCTACAGTAACTGTAGGAAATATTAGGGCAATTACTGTGGAACATTGCGGATACACTAAACCATATTTTACATTTGCATTTTAGTACTGCAATGTTTCTATCATGGCAAATTTACGTAAGTGGAAGATATGCTTATTATGTTAACACATATAGTGTTAAAATATGTCCTTAATCAAGTAACTGCTTAAATGTTGCTAAGCCTTGTGTAGCGCACCATAGCATTGCATACCATAAGTATATAACTAAGCCTTGTATAGCGCACTGTAGCATTGCATACCATAAGTATATAGCTAAGCCTTGTGTAGCGCACCACAATACAGCATAGCATTGCATAACATAGCTTACAGCTTTGTCTGGTGTAGCTTTCCTTAACGTAGCATAGCATTTGATATCAAAGAAAAGATCTAAGTCTGTTGTCTGTTGTGCTGCGCCATAGCGCTACTTAGCATGGCACATCAAAGCACATCGATAAGCCTTGTGTAGCTCTCCAAAGCGCAGCATACCATAGGAAATGACCACACTGGTAATGAGTACCAGTAAACAAAGACAAGCAAATAAACATCGTGCTTCGCCTAAGCGTTCTTCATAAACCTTCCAATAAGCATCTGTTCGTACCGACTTTATAATATGCACGTGCTTAATTGACGCTGGGAAAAACTACTTCCGGTTTATACGATTGGTTTCAAGTGAAATTTTTTTAACATTCCCTCATTTAAGTGCAATTATCTAAATGCCATCCACATAGATCATCGTTTATATTTGACCAGGTACACTTACGAACCGACGTATATGAAAACAAGTGGGGGAGCGTCAATGAGCCTCGCTCTGTGAAAAGGGGATTAAATGTGCGTAAATTATCGTCCCAGATTACCCTGTGCAGTCCGCACACGCTAATCAGGGACGACACTTTCCGCCAAAACTGGATTTTTGCTAAGAAGAGACTTTTTTTCAAAAATATTATAAAAGCGGAAAGTGTCGTCCCTGACTAACCTGTTCGGACTGCACAGGTTAATCTGAGACGACACTTTACGCACATATAGTTCACTCCCTATTCACAGAGCGATGATCATATTAAATATGAGGAATGAGTAATGATGACCTCTCATACATTAGCCAGTCTAAATGTCGGAGCTGTTACACCGGCACGTGATACAGCTGATGTCTAAATAGGACAAACGACGCTAATTTTCATGTCATGACATTATAATCGCCCTTTTTAGTTCAGTAGTAAGCAAAATGTCATGCGCACTGCCATATTATAGACGTTAAATCTACGTCATTTTTAATGTAGTCTAACCTATATTGATATATGTAGCATTCGTCAAATAAAAACAAACGCGGCATTCGGTAACATATATACAGTAGGTCGACAATTAATCAACAATTATATAAAATAATTATACATATTTCTAGCAATCAACAATGAATAAATGCTTGCAAAGGTTTCCGAACTGTTACATCCAAGACCCATATGTCATATACATAGTGTAGGTCGTTAAGAGTGTTCATTCGTATTAATGTATTGCGTTATTTCTTTATTGGGTCAATCTATGAGATAAATAGCGTGAGGCTGCTTTGTTCTGCTTTTGTCAATCTTTCTTTAAGTTCCAAAAGAAATTCATTTTGTAATACTTGCCATTTTTGGAAATTTCGCACATAAAGTTGCACTGGACCTTAACGGGGCATACCCGTTCTTCATCCTCAAACATTCATGTAGTTTCTGCAAACACGATGCATCGCGGTGTTTGTTCTACCCAAACTTACACCATTATAACACAACCCCAGGTAAGTGCTGAAGGATCCGAGATGGTATTAACATGTGTTCGGTTCAGATGAGTACGGGGAGTGTTCGGTACAGATGAGTACGGGAAGTGTTCGGTACGGATGAGTACGGGAAGCGTTCGGTAATATGAGTACGGGAAGTGTTCCGTACGGATGAGTACGGGAAGTGTTCGGTACGGATGAGTACGGGACGTGTTCTGTACGGATGAGTACGGCGGGAAGTGTTCGGTACGGATGAGTAAGGGAAGTGTTCGGTACGGATGAGTACGGGAAGTGTTCGGTACGGATGAGTACGGGAAGTGTTCGGTACTGATAAGTGCGGGAAGTGTTCGGTACGGATGAGTACGGGAAGTGTTCGGTTAGGACGATTACTCAATTATCAGTCTGCGTTATCGTGAGTTTTTTTTTAAACATTTATAGAAAGCCACGATTTATGGAATACAAGTGTGCTCTGTGTTTTAACTAAGAAACTGACGACAAACATAATAATGGATCTTTCAAACATTGTTCTATCTAGCATTTAGCGATATAAAACAGCAAGACCCATGTCTCCACTTGATATGAGTATCGGTACTAAATAGGTTTCAAAGAACGCTGACAGCGATACTTCTATTTAAACGTAAAATACGTAGAGGTCTTTCTTCCTCTAACATTTATGAGATATGATTTCACGTACTTTTTAACCCAGTTATGCCTAGCATATAGAAAAAAAAGGCCTTGACAAACAGCGTAGACACAGATGAGACGCCGCATGATGCGGCGTCTCATCTGGGTCTGCGCTGTTTGCTTAAAGGAATTGCTGTAAAAAATTCTAAATAGAGAAAAAAATATACTATACATCCCTTATTTTGGAAATAAATTGATCCAATTTAGAAGGATGGGAGAGTCCACTAGGCATAAATGGGTTAAGTTTCAGTGGTAGATAAGCTTTACATGCCGTCCAAAATCGAGTTGCTGGTTGTTGTTCAGCAGAATGTACAAACCTTACCAGAAACGCATTTATTTAATAGAAAAGTTGTTAAAAAAATGACGACAATATGTTTAGCTAAAAAATCATATTCAACCACTTATAATTATGAACACCGTATTGCATATAGACTTATTTTAGTCTAAGTAACCGGAAAATATAAGGGAATCATTTATTAATAGTAAAATGCAAAAGTCACACACCCATGTTTTCCAGATTTACTATGTGATAAAATAATCATAATATACAATTAGTAATGTCGTTAATAATACGTTGAAAACGTGACGTATGTATCGACACGTTATATCGGTGAAAGCTGTCTAGAATTTCAGACGTCAGACGTCATGTTTACGCAAAGAATATCTGCCCAATCGAACATGTGGTATACCATATTTACCAGTAGGAAATACCTGTGTACAGATGAGGTATGTGCGAACGATGTATTTATATATGTGGGCGACTTTCATTGTACATGACTACCGGGTATTCGAGTTTTATGTATGTGCCCAGTTTTTTTGCGATCGGTCGAACGTATTCATTTACAGGTGAACATATTATTTTGGTGGTCTTCGTGTGTTTGCTCGGAGCGAAATAAAATGTTCCACTCGTGTTCATGCTTGCACGAAATCTTCACAATCTACACCGAGATCATAATGGGGCATGCTAGCAAACACAAATATGTGTTGTTATGAATCTTGGCGTTACATACGTTTTTGGGCACTTCACAATTGAACAGCCCCGAATTCACGCAATGCCTGGTCGCCCGCTTGCATGCGCCAGGTACTTATAGCCTCGCCTCTAAGCCAAACGGAAAATGTTGAAATATTATAAACAAACTTACCGTCCGTTGATAGAGTGGAGACTGTATTGCGAATTCCAAGACGAAAAAGAAACAACAAAATCACAGTTGCTAGACACATTCCGGATCAAAATGATCAAAAGTGGCCTTTCTGTGAGCACAAGTGAACAACTCGCCGCGCTGTAAGCGAATAAACGCCGCTGCGGTTCCTCATAACAGCCGAAGGTTCAATATAAACCACTTCACAACCTGTCGAATTCCAGATCACGAATAGAAACATTATTCCTAAGCACTCAAATAGTTCCTTACACTTCGGCAACTTACGGCAATTTCCGGCAGATGGCTCGTCACTCTGGATCAGCAGACGATTTATTTCATAAGAGGTTCCGGAGATAGTCGATATACCACGATTGATGTCTCGTGCTCATTCATTTTTCGTTCTTACAGTGCACGATGGCATTTCCATTGCGCGATACAATGTGATTGTACAAGTGTATGCTTCAAATAGCGAGACTGTGCGTTGTATTTGATAAAATAAGCGCGATATCGTATTTTTGTGAAACGTTATTCTCTGTATAACCGTACGATATAGTACAATATATTGTGCGTTTCAACATTAATTCGTAAGGTATTCATAATCGGAAAGTTTATTGTAAGATTATCTGAACAGCTTAAAAAGGCCACGTGTCGGATAAAAGTCTCATGTATGCACAGGCCATCCGCCTTACTTCCCGTGAAACGAATATGATCCCGCAAACGTAACGCACATATTCAAGTCACAAATGGTTGCCTTCGTTGCCATTTGAACGTAAGTACTCGATTTTGTATTTGTCCGCCGCCTTTTTTGTTCAAACCTATTTATTTTATCTCGATTGCATCGAAAGCCTAAGACTAATTGAAACACTCTCGAGTCCGTATCCTAGGTAGAACCAGTACATGGTGTTTTTGGGGAATATACAAAGAACGCTACCGTGATATCCCGGTTGCTAGGCGGCAATATATCCACTACGCCACGGCGACCTTTTCATCCCCTCTTGCAAATAATTGTGCAAAACGACTACCCTTAAGAAATTGCCGTATGTGTCCCTAACGTGACTTATATTCTGAATTATTTGCCCTTGACGGTAGCTGACACAGCGCTGTGGGTTATTAGTCACGTCGGTGACAAAGTTCCGGTAAATTGAGCCATTTTGGTTCACTACGCATATGAACATTACCTATTTTGCATGTACTGAAGTGTATTAAAGTTAAGGGTGCAGTTGAGCGACTTTTAACAACCACAAAAGGCCAAGCGTTAAAAGGTGAATCAGATGAAAATAAACGTTAAGTTAAGATTAAACGAATATAAAAGGAATATAATATGATGGCTGCTATATCGTTCGCAGTTGTTGGTACACTCGCATCTCCTCTCGGGGATACAAGTTCAATACCCGTTCCCGATGGAAGTGGGTTTTGTTGGTGGTCATTATACCGGAAAGATAGTGTTTCTTCCGGGTACTCTGAGCTCCCGCCCCCAACACACTCAGCAGAAGACCACATCAAAACTAAATATCTGTCAGTGAACAACTAAATGGCTTGAAATTGCAGCTTTATTATAATATCGTTACAACCTTCGTTAATCAATTTAGTAAATTATGTAAAGTGCTGTAACACACTCCGGGTCCTCACATAATGCAACCGTAAGCGCGGAAATTAAGAGATACACACGCGCCCGTGCGCGCCTAATGCAGGGTGATAAAACGACATCGCTCGCGAATGCATGATATATCGTATCAGTGTGTATAGAATGCATGATATATCGTATGAGTGTGTATATAATGCATGATATATCGTATCAGTGTGTATATTTATCGTGCATGATATATCGTATCAGTGTGTACGAATGCATGATATATCGTATCAGTGTGTATATTGATATATCGTATCAGTGTGTATATTGATATATCGTATCAGTGTGTATATTGATATATCGTATCAGTGTGTATATTGATATATCGTATCAGTGTGTATATTGATATATCGTATCAGTGTGTATATTGATATATCGTATCAGTGTGTATATTGATATATCGTATCAGTGTGTATATTGATATATCGTATCAGTGTGTATATTGATATATCGTATCAGTGTGTATATTGATATATCGTATCAGTGTGTATATTGATATATCGTATCAGTGTGTATATTGATATATCGTATCAGTGTGTATATTGATATATCGTATCAGTGTGTATATTGATATATCGTATCAGTGTGTATATTGATATATCGTATCAGTGTGTATATTGATATATCGTATCAGTGTGTATATTGATATATCGTATCAGTGTGTATATTGATATATCGTATCAGTGTGTATATTGATATATCGTATCAGTGTGTATATTGATATATCGTATCAGTGTGTATATTGATATATCGTATCAGTGTGTATATTGATATATCGTATCAGTGTGTATATTGATATATCGTATCAGTGTGTATATTGATATATCGTATCAGTGTGTATATTGATATATCGTATCAGTGTGTATATTGATATATCGTATCAGTGTGTATATTGATATATCGTATCAGTGTGTATATTGATATATCGTATCAGTGTGTATATTGATATATCGTATCAGTGTGTATATTGATATATCGTATCAGTGTGTATATTGATATATCGTATCAGTGTGTATATTGATATATCGTATCAGTGTGTATATTGATATATCGTATCAGTGTGTATATTGATATATCGTATCAGTGTGTATATTGATATATCGTATCAGTGTGTATATTGATATATCGTATCAGTGTGTATATTGATATATCGTATCAGTGTGTATATTGATATATCGTATCAGTGTGTATATTGATATATCGTATCAGTGTGTATATTGATATATCGTATCAGTGTGTATATTGATATATCGTATCAGTGTGTATATTGATATATCGTATCAGTGTGTATATTGATATATCGTATCAGTGTGTATATTGATATATCGTATCAGTGTGTATATTGATATATCGTATCAGTGTGTATATTGATATATCGTATCAGTGTGTATATTGATATATCGTATCAGTGTGTATATTGATATATCGTATCAGTGTGTATATTGATATATCGTATCAGTGTGTATATTGATATATCGTATCAGTGTGTATATTGATATATCGTATCAGTGTGTATATTGATATATCGTATCAGTGTGTATATTGATATATCGTATCAGTGTGTATATTGATATATCGTATCAGTGTGTATATTGATATATCGTATCAGTGTGTATATTGATATATCGTATCAGTGTGTATATTGATATATCGTATCAGTGTGTATATTGATATATCGTATCAGTGTGTATATTGATATATCGTATCAGTGTGTATATTGATATATCGTATCAGTGTGTATATTGATATATCGTATCAGTGTGTATATTGATATATCGTATCAGTGTGTATATTGATATATCGTATCAGTGTGTATATTGATATATCGTATCAGTGTGTATATTGATATATCGTATCAGTGTGTATATTGATATATCGTATCAGTGTGTATATTGATATATCGTATCAGTGTGTATATTGATATATCGTATCAGTGTGTATATTGATATATCGTATCAGTGTGTATATTGATATATCGTATCAGTGTGTATATTGATATATCGTATCAGTGTGTATATTGATATATCGTATCAGTGTGTATATTGATATATCGTATCAGTGTGTATATTGATATATCGTATCAGTGTGTATATTGATATATCGTATCAGTGTGTATATTGATATATCGTATCAGTGTGTATATTGATATATCGTATCAGTGTGTATATTGATATATCGTATCAGTGTGTATATTGATATATCGTATCAGTGTGTATATTGATATATCGTATCAGTGTGTATATTGATATATCGTATCAGTGTGTATATTGATATATCGTATCAGTGTGTATATTGATATATCGTATCAGTGTGTATATTGATATATCGTATCAGTGTGTATATTGATATATCGTATCAGTGTGTATATTGATATATCGTATCAGTGTGTATATTGATATATCGTATCAGTGTGTATATTGATATATCGTATCAGTGTGTATATTGATATATCGTATCAGTGTGTATATTGATATATCGTATCAGTGTGTATATTGATATATCGTATCAGTGTGTATATTGATATATCGTATCAGTGTGTATATTGATATATCGTATCAGTGTGTATATTGATATATCGTATCAGTGTGTATATTGATATATCGTATCAGTGTGTATATTGATATATCGTATCAGTGTGTATATTGATATATCGTATCAGTGTGTATATTGATATATCGTATCAGTGTGTATATTGATATATCGTATCAGTGTGTATATTGATATATCGTATCAGTGTGTATATTGATATATCGTATCAGTGTGTATATTGATATATCGTATCAGTGTGTATATTGATATATCGTATCAGTGTGTATATTGATATATCGTATCAGTGTGTATATTGATATATCGTATCAGTGTGTATATTGATATATCGTATCAGTGTGTATATTGATATATCGTATCAGTGTGTATATTGATATATCGTATCAGTGTGTATATTGATATATCGTATCAGTGTGTATATTGATATATCGTATCAGTGTGTATATTGATATATCGTATCAGTGTGTATATTGATATATCGTATCAGTGTGTATATTGATATATCGTATCAGTGTGTATATTGATATATCGTATCAGTGTGTATATTGATATATCGTATCAGTGTGTATATTGATATATCGTATCAGTGTGTATATTGATATATCGTATCAGTGTGTATATTGATATATCGTATCAGTGTGTATATTGATATATCGTATCAGTGTGTATATTGATATATCGTATCAGTGTGTATATTGATATATCGTATCAGTGTGTATATTGATATATCGTATCAGTGTGTATATTGATATATCGTATCAGTGTGTATATTGATATATCGTATCAGTGTGTATATTGATATATCGTATCAGTGTGTATATTGATATATNCCCCCCCCCCCCCCTGCCCCCCCCCCTCCCCCCATAACCTACGCCCCTGTCAGTCCCAACAAGATTTCCTTAAAGACTGCATACGTTAAATCAAGAATAATTGTATTCATAGCATCTGTATAACAATACAAAAATAACAAACAAACCACATACTTTTAAAAATATTCGAAATGCAAATGAAAATGTTAATTAAATGTTAAAAAATGTACAATAATAATACTGAAAACTGTTCAAATGACAAGTAAATAACATGTTAAACTCAATAGAAGTAATAATAATAATAAATAGGCATGTTATTTACAGTGCACTTCTGGAAAATGTATCTTCCTTATGATTATTATGCCTAAAGATTTAACCCATTTATGCCTAGCGTCTAGAAAAAAGGCCTTGGCAAACAGCGTAGACCCAGATGAGACGCCGCATGATGCGGCGTCTCATCAGGATCTGCGCTGTTTGCTTAAAGGAATTTCTGTAAGAAATATTCTAAATATAGACATAAATATATTAGACATCCCTAATTTTGGAAATAAATTGATCCAATTTTGAAGGATGGGAGCGTCCACTAGGCATAAATGGGTTAAATTAACTTACGGGTGCTTTCAAACTTAATACGAGAATTGGATTTCTTTTGTGCTTATTTGTTATACGATGACTGTCGTTTGTGTTCATATTTATATAATGTTGCTTGGCCAACTTCGGAATTTTGACCTTAGACCTGTTTGGGTCTGTCCGCGTCCCTTTCTTCGACCGTCGTCTTTTCTGTTTATTATTTTTCCACATTCGCTGACTGTCTCTGTCTAGCATTAATCGCACTAACTGACCACATCCCGCACAGTGCACTTTAAGATCCACCGATTTATTGGAATCCAACAGCAGCTGCCCCACCGCTATGGGCAACAGAATCCGCTTCCACTGCCGTCGTTTAATGCGCGTTTTCATGCTGCTCGCCGGGAGCCAGCGACCATTTCCGGTGTCTAAGTAGGAGACGTTGATGTAGATACGTTTGCCCCTCCCCTCGGGCCGAATTCTCCGCCGCCTGTCCGCGTAAACTAGGAGAGCCGCCTCCACGGCTTCCGCCTGGGCGGGGATCTCGTTCTTGCCCAGAGAGAAGCGCAGAGTGTTGTCAGCCTCTGGACCTAAGAGAGTAAAGATTATGATCATTGAGTGTTTCCGCCCCCCCCCCAAAAAAAAAGCCTCTTACAGGCTGTTTCCCAATGGCAAAAAGTACCATTTTATCCCCATAATATGACCAAAATTTCCCCAAATAGATTAACAAACTTTTCCAATAAACTAAAGTATTGGTTTATCAAGTTTATTACACAGCGATATAATTCCGTAGCACTTTATAATATAAATTTAAAAATGCCGAAATGTATAATCATATAAATAATGTTTCTTTTTTTTCCAATTCATTGTCTATCGCGCTATTTTTCCCAATCCATAAAGCACAGGCTGTAAAATATCAAGCAAACGAATATGATAGCGTCAACCCTCTCGATTACGGGTATGCCAGTTTTAACTTATGAGACACATTTAGTGTTTAATACATTTACTGTTTAACACATTTACTGTTTAACACATTTACTGTTTAACACATTACTGTTTACGCATTTACTGTTTAACCCATTTTCTGTTTACGCATTTACTGTTTAACACATTAACTCACGAATCCTAACCTTTATGCCGGGCGCGTGGGAGCCTCCACGCGGTTCTCTTCGACTTAACTAGCTGTTGGGTAGGCAATATGCAAAGTACTAACCTGCTCGAACCTTCTACCGCCTTATCCGTGAGCGAACGCCATACCCACTAGGCCACGGAGTGCTGTATTGTCGTTATTGTAACGTTCCCGTACGTTTGTTACCAATGTCTTAATTTTGCATCGACAATTTACATCAAAGCGTTTACATCTATGTTTTTTTCTTGAAAAAGAGTACGGTGGTTTGAGTTTTAATTCGCGCAACTATGATGTTAAATGTTCCCTTCTTAACAAACTCGCCCGTCCGATCATGGGGCAACACATATAATTTGAGTCGCGCTCTGAGAAAACGGGGTTAAATGCATTTGCGTAAAGTGTCGTCCCAGATTAGCCTGTGCTGTCCGCACAGGCTTATCACGTACGATTCATTCCGCTGTTATGATATTTTTCGTTTAAAGGAAGTCTCCTCTTAGCAAAAATCCAGTCAAGACATAAAGTGTCGTCCATGAGTAGCCTGTGCGGACTACACAGGCTAATCTGAGGCGACACTTTACGCACATGCATTAAACCCCCTTTTCATAGAGCGAAGCTCAATTACATGTATATAGCATCTTGTGATCTAAGTCATTTTTAATCAAATTAACGTTTTAATTTCTATGTACTAGTAATGGACACGACACGCTTTGCTTAAGTCGGAACCACAGGTGGGCTATATTATCAAAATTATCACTTTGATTTGAAAAGTAAATAAGTATTATCATCAACAAGGGAGGGAATTCGGAGAACGCAATTTATCGCTGTTACCAGTTGTTCCCCTTCAAATTATTTGCTTTCAAAACATGTACTTAGAAGTTCAACTCGTATCTATTTTGAAAGTACAATTCTAGAACAAAAAAAAAGGTTCGTGTTTGTTCCCTCTTTTCAATTTTCTGCAAGAAACTTTTTGAACAATCAATTTAGTTTAATCTTAGCAAAAAAAAATATTTGACTTTAAATTTTACCAAATTATTTATAAAACAGAAACATAATACACGTCGTTAATAATACATTATTGTATTATTCCATCAAAATTATTAAATGAACAGATCAAAAAGGGTTACATAGTGGGTTCTAGGTACCATGACCTTGGTACCTAATTTGTTTTTTATTATCAAATCATAGGTATAAACGATAAATAATACAAGACAAATAGTATACCTACCAACCGCTTTGGAATAACTGTAGATTTCCACGTTTTCATAGGTTTGCAGTTGATTTGTGACGTCCAGTTTTAACCTACTTCTCGTCTTGTCATTTGGCAGCGGATCTTCTTCATTTTTGACGGATATGACGTCAAAACGGAATGGTGGTACCGCCGGGTCGGTGAGATTTACGACAGAACCAACATCTCTATTTCGACCAAGAGCGTTCAGAATTCTGTGTTTTATTTCCGTGAGTTTTGTGATCTGCGTTATGCTTACTTGCAGACGTCTCCTGCATTCCGAACAGTTGGAACGTCTCAGCGTTTCGAAGTCATTCCATGATTGTCCGTAAGCACCGGAAGTGTCTATCGCGCATGCGCATGCGCAAATGAATAAAATAGCATTGGTGATTCTCATAGCCAAAGTTGAGCTCCAGCATGTAACAGCAAATATATTCCAATGTTTTCCGAATAATCAGAATGATTATTTATACCTAAAAAGAGAAATAAAAAAAAATATTGAATCAGAATTTCAAAAAAGAAAACGATGATGGTTGTAAAAAATATCCAATTAACTAAGTTACTGACTAAGTATCTAACAAACACACTTCCTAAACATGTACACATAAAAACATGTAAGAAAAATACTTACGGGACGATTCCAAAAAAAAGTGAATGAATAAAGAAATAATGTTCTTTTCACCGTTCTTTTCGGTCACTATACCAGACTATACCAGACTATACCTACTATACCAGACTATACCAGACTATACCAGACTATACCAGGCTATACCAGGCTATACCAGACTATACCAGACTCAGGCTATACCAGGCTTTACCAGACTATACCAGACTATACCAGACTATACCAGACTATACAAGACTATACCAGACTATACCATACTATACCAGACTATACCAGACTATACCAGACTATACCAGACTATACCAGACTATACCATTGACCAACTTGTTCAACGGCTAAACATCAGCACGACAAAGACTTGTAAATTTACCGAAAAATTACGTTAATTTTACAATCATTTGAGCCTCGCTCTGTGAAAAGGAGGTTTAATGCACTTGCGTAAAGTGTCCGCCCAAACTGGATTTTTGATAAGTAGAGACTTTCTTTAAACGAAAAATATCATAAAAGCGGAGCGTGTCGTCCCTGATAAGCCTGTGCTAAGGACTGCACAGGCTAATCTGTGACGGCCTTTTACGCACATGCATTAACCACCTTTTCACAGTGCGAGGCTCAATTATTTTGATTCTAAATTGCTTTAATAAATATGTGTAAAAATGGAAATGAGAAACATATTTTACTTTAGTATTTTCATATAGGCGACTTCTGTCTGTGATCTGTATGATTTTTGTCAAATGAAATTTGGTGTTGTTCCTTTTTATTGGAAGTTAATCAAGAACAATGTTACAATACTAACTATAACTACAAGTATGTAAATAACATATTTGGCTTACATGTAAGATAAATGAGCGCGACAGGTGGTCCCTATGCATCAATTAATACATAAAATAAAATAATGAATACAAATCAAATAAACTGAAATAAAAAAAAAAAATATAAATACCCAATCCGCTGTATCAAATTTATCGCCAATAAACTATAATCCCGTTAGTAATATTATAGTCGGAGATATTAATTACAGATTCCTTGCCAACTAAAAGCACGCAGGTAATATTATACCCGTACACAAAAATATAATTTATCTAAATCATTGCATCTGGTATGTACACACACGCATGTTGCCATTCCAAGATTTAACACCCGTTTATCCCGGGCGGCAGGTCAAGCGATCGCTGGATGTGACGCCCAAGGGGTCATCGACTTCTCTATGACCTCTAGGGGCGATAAATCACCGGAGCTGTCAATATAGCTTGACCCCGAATAATTGAAATTGACAGCTGTTTAATTGAATTAAATTAAATATGTGTATGATCGGGGTAATCGCAATCCTAGCACAGGATTGGAGCTAATTTAATTTAATTACCTGTCTGGAGCACCCTACTCCGGGATAAAAGGCCAATAGTTGGCGATACCCTTCAATCATCACTGTATGGTGATAGTTATGTCCGTTAAGGTTTAAGTAATTGCAAAATTCATACCTCAATGTTCATGAAAAAGATTGTAGTCCAGATTCTTTTATGATTAATAAATTGATCATTTATCAAAAACAGGAATCACATACGTATGCAAGGACTTCATAAATCATTAGCCCATTTAAAAAGCCATTGTTTAAATTCTTCCAACGGAAATATCTCAGACAAAAGAGAAATTAATTACTGAAATCTTCAAAGTAAAAAGTCAGTGACCTGTAGTTCAATGGCCTACGTTATCCCAAAATGTTAAATGTGCGCATCATTCAGATATAATTTTGATGTTTTACAACATTTGTGTCTTGTTCTGAGAAAACTGGGCATAATGCTAATGCGTAAATTGTCATCCCAGTTTAGCCTGTGCAGTCCGCACAGACTAATCAGGGACGACAATTTCCGCTTTTATGGAATTTTTCGTTTAAATGATGTCTCTTCTTAGCGAAAATCGAGTTTAGGCGGAAAGTGTCGTCCCAGATTAGCCTGTGCGGACTGCACAGGCTAATCTGGGATTACAATTTACGCACAAGCATTATGCCCAGTTTTCGCAGAAAACGACACATTAAGTTGATACTAGCTGGTTTGTTTCAATTACCGCTTATGCAGCTGCTTCAACTACCACGACAATCACAACAACAACTACAACTATATGTACATCGATTTATTTCCTTCTTTATAAAGTACCCATAAAAGGTACTTTCTCAATTGAAAAAAAAAAATACAAATTTCACAATTATTGTCTGAAAATTTCCAAAAAGGAAGGAAAATTTCGTCATTTTCGTTCCAAAAGTGCTTAATCTGCAAGTGAACACATAAAATGAGCACCGAAACTGAACATTTCAAGCCAAAATGCATGTTCATTAATATTTGAATTGGTTTGTGGAATTTATACCAAGCAATTTTGAAGGCCTATAATTCCCAAGCTTAAGATTTCACGACACGAATTTTCCCAATTTCAGGGTTTTTCGCGCTATTTTTTTCCAAATTGTATGGTACCGGTTCTTTTCCCAGTTGGGCAAACAAATCGCCGTACCGTTACTTAGTTTTACACAATTGACTTAACCTCGATTGCATCAAAGCCTTAGTCGTACTGAGATAATCTCGAGACAGTTTCAGGTTCTTGGTGTCCTTGTTGGAGATCTTGACAACGCTCCCACAGAGGGGATCAAACACGTGACCTCTCGGTCGCTAGGCTGACACCATATCCACTTCACCATGGCGACCTTCTACAATCTCTACTTAATATTCTCTTACTTACCTACTACTGCTGTTACTATATATTTTTTGCTTCTACTAAGACTTTCAAAACAACTACTTCATTATTTTCTTACTACTTGTCCTTCATTGATTACTATACTACTGTCATAGATTACTAAAAGTGTGCATACATGTGCATGTATTATGTATCAACAAACATCATTTTTGTTGTTTTATTTATACAGTATAATCAATTGAAATAGATAACATGCATCAAGCGTTTGTAACGCTATCCATCGGTAATTCGGAAAATATCGTTTATCACACACACTACGTTAAAACAAAGATCTGTAAATAAACACTTGACTGAAATCTCGGTTGCCGCGAGAATCGACGGAAACTCGCGATGACAGGAATCTTTGTTTATTGATAGATCTTTGGTTAAAACTACGAACCAATAAGATAGACGATGACTGCATGAATGGTCGAGTTTTAGCCCGGAAGCTTTTTCTCTCATTTGTATTAGTTTTTTTTCACTATTTGGGATATTGCATAGCCTCATATTTGCTGTAAAATATAATGTCTTAAAAAAAGAAAAAGACAAGTCTCTGTAACTGCCCTTTAATTGAAACAGCCATTAAAATACGTCATCGGTATCACGGTGGTTATCTTCCGGCTCCTGATCAGACTACGTGATGTCATCAATAATGTTGTCAGTAAACTATAGCGGTAATACAAAAGATATTACATCATCATTCTCTAACATGTGCTGACCCCAACTCCACAGCACTTGAACTAAACCTAACATTGCCCGGTTGGGTTAACTCTACCCGATATTTTAGCGGATGCGTTTCCGTGTGCACTGAAGCGTCAACCAGTTACATGGTTCAAGAAATCGGTCATTAGTAGATCAGTGGGTTAATATTCACGGCCGGTTATCGCAGGAGCCACCTCTTATTTGCGATCCATTAATAAATGAGCCAATGCTTCTTCCGAGGTGGCGCTACGGACCGATGTTTTGAAATTTTACGAATAATTCTTCAAGGTGAGTAGGTTTTATTTGTTGTTTTTTTTTCAACATATTACGCATTATTTTAAAAATCGGACAATGTAGGTCCTCGCGTTTCCAAATAGGTTGTGATTGTATGTTTCTGTGCATTTGTGGATGAATTAACCCTCGCTGAATTGCACACTAATGCCCGATTTTTTAAATATTGCAAAATGTTGAGAAAAAAAACACATATAAAACCTACTCACCCTGAAGAATTATCCGTGAAATTTCAAACATCCGGTCCTTAGCGCCACCTCGGAAGTAGCATTGGCTCATTTGTTAATGCGTCGCAAAAAAGAGGTGGCGCCCGTGATAACCGGCCGTGATATTGAGGCGATCCGCTTGTAACTTTTGTTTTCACCAACAAATTCTTAGACTCAAGTCTAAACAAAAGAATATTCTTAAATACGGAATACCGTTAGGGCCATCGTGGTTACATATTAAAATCCAGAGGGCGACAATGCGATGTTGCGATAGTACGATGGCGACATGCGATAGTACGATGGCGACAATGCGATAGTACAATGGCGACAATGCGATACTACGATGACGACAGTACGATAACGCGATAGTACGATGGCGACAATGCGATGATACGATTGCGACAGTACGACAATAAGATGGCGACAGTGCGATAGTACGATTGCGACAATGCGATAGTGCGATAATACGATGACGACAGTGCGACAATACGATGACGACAGTGCGACAAATATATACAGTTACATGACAATGTATGGTTAATTTTATCATGATTATATATCCATGTCTCATATGCTTTAAAGAAACAAATATATTGTATTTCTAAGAATTATTTACTCTGCAGTTGAAAAGGATTAAGATTAAGATTGCTATCGTTTCATTGTGCAATAATAACGGACAACATTGTTAAATCTGAATAGAATTTAACATAGAAGTACTGCTTCTGTTAAAGCAAATAACTCATACAAATGATAAAGATTATGTCGAATACGATGGTTTTTGTCTATGAGAAAAATGTGCGTATAAAGATAATTTAAACATTAAACGGACACCAAATACCTTGAAACCATTATTATACGCCAAACATTAGTGTTCGTATATTTCGTCAGTAGACCGATTAACGAATTTAAGTTCGTAACGAATAATTATGTCCAATGTTTAAAAATATCAAGACTGAATTACCGTAGGCATAAAACAACGTAAATCACGCATATATCCCGCGTCTGTTTCGCAATCTAAATAAGTCCAGTTGCACAAGGTTTTGAGAGAAAGTAGTATAAGCTACACAATAATACCATATTATCACACTAAGTTTCAAAATATACCTGCATTGTCTCGTGCTCATCGTTTCCTTGGTAGCACCGACCAGAACTTATGTACATTAAACAACAAAATGCGTATCTTCTGACGCAATCAGGTAAAATGTTAATATAAGTCGCGAGAGCCGCATTATTTCCAGAGGCTATTTATTGCCACTATGGAGGTCGCAGTTAAAGGGACCTTTTCACAGATTTTGACATGTATTGAAGTTTGTCATTAAATGCTTTTAATTGATAAATGTAAACATTGGAACTAAAAAGCACCAGTAAAAAACACTAATAAAATTAAAGAAAGGAAAAAAAGGAATCCGCAACTGGGCTCGAACCACTTACTCCTGGAGTAAAAGTCTAACGCTAAGACCACTCGGCCATTCGTGCTCATACGAGTGGTGTATTTTATACTTTATATAAGCCATCCTCGTAGTGTCGCAAAATATAACGATAACAACAGAACTCTTCAAATTACTCAATCGTTTCGCGTTGTAACGCTTTATAATTTTCAGGTTTTTAAATCGTCAAAAGATGCATATAATGGATATTTTAGAGTATGGTTAATGATCAGTATTACTGTTTCCTCACAAATATCATAATTACAACGAAAATTTGCGAATATGAAACTTTTTTTTTCAATTTTGTCAATTTACCAAATCGTGAAAAGGTCCCTTTAAAGCGATTATAGTTGTTGATATCTAGGCTGTCTTAGCAGTACGTCATGGTGGTCCGTGTACGTCATGGTTAATTCGGGTTTAATTAAAATGACTTATGGCAAACATTTGGACTATTCCTATTTTGCCGATGTTGAACGTGAAAGCTGGGTGGTTAGACCATAGGGACCCGGCACAGTGTTGGGGTTGCATAAACAAAAATTCTAGAAAAAAAATCATATATGATATCTAATATATAGACTATATATTAAATATCATATATGATTTTTTTTCGATATTTTTTTATGCAATCCCAACACTGTGCCGGGTCCCTATGGGTTAGACTGGAGTGTTCGGTAGATTGTTGATTGATTGTATTTGGTTGATTGCTTGTTGCGTTCGTTGGTTAATTGTTGGTTGTTTTTCTGTCATTTTGGGGAATTGACGGTTGGTTGGTTTTTAATCAGTCGATCGTTAGGTTAGTTATTGATTGTTTTTTGTTTATAACTCGATAGTCGTTCGATTTGTTTGGTTGTCCGTTTTGTAAGTTGATAAGTCTGTTGTTGTGTTTTTGGTTCGTTGCTTGTAAGTTTGTATGGTGTACGGTTGATTGGTTGTTTATAAGTTTTTTGGTCGCTATTTGTTCATCTGTCGTAGGTTGATCGGTCGTTTGGTTGGCTCATAGGACAGAACAGAACATAACACATCGTTTATTTTCACCCAAGTATACACAATATGCGAAGCAAGATTATTTAGTAAATTATAAAAGATAATAGATATATAATAGATGGTTAGTCCGTCGTTTGGTTGGTTGGTAGTTGGTAGATTTTCTTCAATGGTAGTTGATCGTTTGATTGGAAAATAGTTTGTTAGTCCGTCGTTTAGTTGGTTGGTTGTTTGTTAGTCTATTTATTTGGTCCAATGGTACATGTAGTTTGTTAGTCGATCAATTTGGTCAGTTGGTCTGTCGTTTGGATGGTATGTAGTTAGTTAGTCCGTCAATATGGTTGGATGGTTGTTGGTTAGTCGATCAATTTGGTTAGTTGGTCTGTCGTCTGGATAGCATGTAGTTAGTTAGTCCGTCAATATGGTTGGATGGTAGTTAGTTAGTCGATCAGTTTGGTTAGTCGGGCTGTCGTTTTGATGGTATGTTGTAAGTTAGTCCGTCAATTTGGTTGGATGGTAGCTGGTTAGTCGATCACTTTGGTTAGTTGGTCTGTCGTTTGGGTGGTTCGTTTTTGGTGAGTCGATCGATTGATTCGTTCGTCTGTCGTTTGGTTGAGTGGTGGTAAGTCCGTCCTTTGGTTTATTGTTTTAGTTGATTGTTTGGTATTCGGTTAGTATAACGTTTGGTTTGTTGGTTGGTTGGTAGTTTGTTCGTCGGTCATTTGGTTCGTTGACGCCAACAACAAGGTTGGTCGTTCGGTTGTTTACTACTTGGGTAGTCGTTGTTGGTTGGTTCGATGGATGATTGACGGTTGATTGCTAATAATCGTTCATCTGATTAAGTGATTTTGCTTTTGTTGTTTTGTTTTTGTGGGCTGATTGGTTTGTAAAAGATTGGTTTTTTGTTTTAGTTTTGGTGTGTTTACTAATGTTTTGTTGGTGTGATATTGTACATGTTGTTGAGAGTCGTTTCGTGCTTGGTTGGTGGGGATTGGGTAGTTTGCTAAGTTACGTGGTATCGATTGGTTTGCTAGATTTTGGTTGCAAGGTATTTCTGGTTGAGGTTAGGGTCGATAAGCGTCATTAAGTACGATACTGGTTGTTTGATTATCTTACACGAACAAACAAGCTGACGCTTCTAAAATGTTTATAATTCCTTACACGATTGACGTATTCATTAGGGTAACTTTAGCTTCTCGAGTTCAGTTCGACACCGCTCGTACGCATACGTACATATAATCTTTATTATGATGCATGGTATTTATTAATTTTGTCCGTAACTATTGCCCGCGGATTATCTCCAATAATCGGTCAGAAAGTGTTATGGCCAGGTTGTATCGTCACGTTCTGTGGATTTGCTCCATGACAATTGTGGAATGTATTTAGCAAGTCGTGTGGTGTAAGGAATGGCGACTAGCATGACGGTCCGCATGACGTCTTAAGTCATAAAAAGTTGTACATAACTATACAAATCTTGCAAAATTGTATTATGCCATTATGCGGCTCCCGATAGAATTGTTTACCCTCATTACCGGGCGGTGCTTGGTGGCTATATATTTAAGAACCGATTTCCTGAATCCCGTCTGCTGCTCTAAATTACCCATGATGCATTGAAGGCCTAAAAAAACTATGTTAACTAATGAAGCGCGTTGGGAAAGAATACCTGTTCGCTCCATACGAGGTCAAGTTCGAACTCGGAAGTTAAAAGGCAAACTATAACACTTTTCTTTAAAATGTCCACTCTTTATCTTTCCCATGCTTTCTGAATCCCGTTGCAACCACTTGGAAGCCGAACATGACGAATGGCTGAATAGTAGACTTAAATAAGACGATGTGACGTGTCATAACCAACGAGTGTACGTCCGTTAAGGGTCAAGGTCAAAACTCAAGGTCAAATATGTTACTAGAAGCGTTTCCGCTCCATAATTCCGCAATCACTATTATATTTTGGGCATAATTATTGCCGCATAACTAGACAATATGTCGCGTAGATAGCCGATGCATGCCCTTCAAACGTCAATATCGCCCAATGCCAAATGTGAAATGCAAATGAAATACAAGTACCGGTATTTTCTTTCCGCTCTATACCTTGTCTGTGCAATAGATGATTTTGAAATAACATGAGATTATTATTCCCCGTGAATATGTGATGTGTCGCGCACTTGCCCAATGGCTGAATGTCAAAGGTCAAGGTCACAATTCGAGGTAAGCGGCCTAATACATATACCCTGTATTATCGTAGCCCCGTGTATGTTTAAAAGCGGCGTGTGCGCTGTGGTTGTTTAAGTTGTAATCGCCAATGAGACGAGTCTTTATATAATTTTAATATAGGGTTTGTTTCGTCAGTTTTCCGCCGCTTGAATTTCAAAATGCACAAAATAAAAACCGCGATTCTAAATACAATCAATCTATGTGTGAAGGTGATAGATTAAAAAAAAACGTGTTGGCGTTTTAAAAACGATCCTAGGATTACACATTTTGGTATTTCGATGTTTTACTTCTACAGCACTTTCCTTTTCCCCACATCGACTAATAAAGTGCCTTTTCAGACAGTACATAATTTATTAATTACAATTAAATGCTTACCTCTGTACGTGTATCCAAACCGTTACTTCCCATTCGCACTGAAGAAGAAAAGTGGTACATTGGTTCACAAGTACGCGTTCATATATTTCAGATTTCATTAGGCTATGCCCTACATTATTAAAGTGCATTAACTTTATTGCACTTTCAGAGTATTAAACTAATCTTTAAGAAGAACGATTATCGAAAATTCTCGACCTTCCTTTTCGCTTCTTCTAACGTATTCCAATACATGTATACTGTTAAGCAAAGTAATATATAAATGTTGGTAAAGATAGCTTTCATGTATTTCCCGTGTCTGAATATTAATTATTGTATAAACGTATTTATGTATACATGTGTACACGTATTCATGTATGCCAGTGGTTTGTTTTATTTTAAGTAACTTAACAGCATAAGCCATTATTGTTGTGTAATTTGTGGTTATCTGAAGATATTTATATGAATATACAATGTACATAATTCTTTCTGTTTCTTATACTCAGATTAGTGATGTTGGCCATGACAAATGATTCATTTGCATATTATTATTATACCGCATTACTTTATTGTGCATTCACTTACGGACATCGATATATACCACTACCATTGACAAATGTGACAGGTAGCCAACCATTTCTATGTTAAGACGTATTTATATTGACAACAATATTGATCAGTGCTGGTTATTATCTGTGTGACTGTCGTCAGCAATTAACCGAATTTTGCGATAATCAACATATCCGCTATTGCCTCGATGAGTGCGTCAGTGCGTCTATTGGACTTCTCGCGAGTGAAGGTCATTTGTAGTTAATTGTGAGAATGGACATATCTACACAGAGGCGTGGCGACAATATTCGGGGACCGGGTACAATGCATAAATTGTGCGCCCTCCTCCCCATGAAACATTGGAGAACAGTATTCGGTGCCATTGAAAAATAAGAGCACATTAGTCGATACTAAATAGGACAGATAAGCTAAAAATACACCATAGGAAGACAATTTGGAGACAACTAAATGTAAACTTCTACAACAACAAAAACAAATATTAACGGTTAGTCTATATCAACAGCCACCCAATGCGCCCATTCCTAGAAAATCATCATACTTAATTGCTTTGTCTCGCCTTCATGCCCGCGAATTTGTCAATGATAGCATCAAAGTCTATTGTTCAACTGCTTCCTTCACTTTACTGAGAAGTGCAAGATCACCGAGACGATTTTGTCACATCGATGCCCTTACATATGAGAGAATGAACATCAGTTTGCAGAAGGAACGCTCGCAACTGGCTATTGAAACTGATATTGTAAAAAGAATGTGCAGAGCAATGCGAAAATTGGGAAAGACATCATTACCACACGACACAATGAAATAAATAAGTTTCAAATGTGCCAATGGTAAGGCATCACCACTCGTAGTTAAGTAAGTAACATTTTATTGAACTGAAACTAAATCCAAATTTTTATTTCAAGTAATTGAGGCGAATGAATATAGTTGTTATTTCCTGTTGAAATCTGTCCATAACACACTTCATTACGCGCACAACCTCCTAGTCTGCAGAAAGCCCGGCATCCCGTGCCAATTCTCCAGGCATCCGCCTCCTTCTCCTGGTTGATCTTTGAATTTCAATCTCCCATTCTTCACATCTTATCGTTGCACTGTTAAGTGTGCTTTCGCACAAACCATCGCGCGTTGAGTTAATTTGTATTTCAAATGCTTCAAGATCAGGTGCTGCAGCCTTGAAATTCATGGGAGGGTCCTGAAAACGTTTTTGAACGTTTCTTCCTAGAATGTCGTTCCAGAAATAGATTATCGTAGTAGACTCTTGGGCTGGCACTACAAATTCAAAGTCCAACACGAATACAATGACTCTTCTACGGGCGCCTGATCATATGTTGGCGCCCGGGGCAAATTGACCCCTGCCCCCCCCCCGTCGCTACGGCTCTGGATCTAGCAGCTCATGTCTTTTTTTCGTATAGCTTAATCTTAAAACAGTTTTTAAAGAATGTTCTTGCATTGTTGAACTTGGGTTATTTTATCAGATTGCCGGTTAAGAAAACAGTGGAAGAATATCCACTAAGAGTGCAAATGTACGCACAATTCACATTTCCATTATCGAGCTTTTTGTAAAGTTTGTATGCTTGAGTCAGCTTGACTAAATACATAAATGAGGAAGGTAGTTTGAGATGTGGTTTAGGTCAGACCTTTACAACAAGTCAAGTCAAGTCAAAATTTATTTTTTGTCGGTATGGGGCTAACAAGTATATAACATAAGCTATGTATAGCTTTTGACCGACCTTACAGACAGAAGGAAATTGCAAAACATAATTAAAATATGAACATTCATAAGAAATAGTTATTATAATAAAGCACATTAACGCACACTCAAAGCACAGTAAAAGCAGTATTACTATAGCACATTATTAAAATGTAAGCGGAAATATAATATCAGAAATATACATTCAAAATTAAGAGCTGTGTGAAAGTTGCTGATCTTGACCCAAGGAATGGGCCTAACCTGCCATAAAAAGAAAATGTGTTAAAATGATGATAGAGAAAAAAGGAGGACAAAAGTGCCACAGGATAAAAGGGCTTAATGGAAAATTATCACCTCAAATCAGATTTGAGTGGAACTGATCAGCAAATTTCACACAATACAAGCAACAAAATACAAGATATATTAGTTTTATGAGTTTTATTTCCTATTTTAATAGCCTGGAACTTATCAGGGTTTGCTTGCATTTTATTGTTCTCGAACCATTTAATTATGTTACGACTGTCTTTTTCTAGGTTTTCCTTTACTGTTTCTATGTTTGAGTTTGAGCAAGAAAGTGTATTGTCATCAGCATAATAGCAACCGTATAGACAAGTAAGGATCGGGTACCATAGTCACGAATCCCGGTGAATACGATTGGAGTTCTACATGTATATAGCTGCTCATATCGTCGGAGCTGCAAATCGAGCCTCTTTGTTTTTCTTATTCTTCTTCCCATTAATTACAGGGCTCCTCTGGAGCATTAACGCAATTTGACTATTCAATGAGTCTTGGGCCTGGTTAGAACCAGTACTTGGTGTCTTTGGAGGAAATTTAAAGAACGCTCCCACAGTGGAAATCGAACCCATGACCTCCCGATCGCTATGCGGACACCATATCCATTACACCACGGGATCTACAATATAGATACTGTTACCTCCCTTGGTTTAAAATTGTTACAGATATTGTTACCTCCCTTGGTTTAAAAGTCGCCAAAATATGTATTGGTAAACATAGTGAATATTATTTATTGAATTTGTAATTTAAATCTGAAGTAATGTAAATAAACGTCCATAAATCCACGAATCCAGCACTTGAAAGTTACAGTTATTACTTAAATTAATCGTTTCAATTTTACATAAAGTAAATAAACGTTCATTAAATTTAAAATCTAGCAGTTTGGGTTAAACCTAGTCTTATTTATAAGACGTTGCCAAGAATTTAGAGATACTTTTTATACGGGCTAAATTCTTTGGAACGTCTTATCTGCCAAGGACCAATTACGTGGTGGAAACCAGAAAGTTTAAATTTTCATCAATATGCTTAAAATTGCAAAATAACATTACCAACTCATAAAATTTTAGTTAAGAAGTCCATTTTTACCTCAAATATTGTCGAATTGAAGTTAAAAGGCATAATTTGTTTCAGTAAAACTTCTGCTTAAATCGCAATACAATCACTGACCTCTCGCCATGTTATGAAACATTTAAATATCAACCAATCAGAAGAAGGCATTACGGTGTAATAGGCTGCGTTATCGATTTAAATCTACCTGCGGTACACAACGGGCAAAGCAATTGGAATTGAAAATGTGAAAAGTGGGTTGATTTAAATTGCTCAGGCTCGCAAAATTGAAAGTGTCATTACATAATTCTTACCGAACATTATCGAGAAATGAATTATTCACACAGGCATGTAAATATTATTTCAATCCGTTGATATTAACTGTCTGATATCGGGGCTTGAATGTTGCGCACAAAATCCTTGCACAACAATAAAGACAAAGAAGGAAAACTTTCCACCATTGTTTTGGTCCTTCCCCCGTTGTATGCTCCAAATATTACCCATATAAAAAGGAGCTTAATATTTGAGAGTGTCAACAAGTTGGACTAGGTTAAACCAACTTCTGAAGTATTAAACTGTCACACAACTTACCGAAATACCTATTAAAAGTGTTCAGTTGATGTTGTTGTTGTTGTTGGAAACAAGGCAATAATTCTTTCCCATTGAATATGTTAAACAATGTGGTCACTTTAAAGATTGCAAAGCGATGGAAATAAGTTGTAAGCCATAAAATCTTAAAAGTGGGCCCTTCCTGATCATGCGGACAGTGTTAACTTAGTTTTTACTACTGATTCATGTTTCAATTCCTTTGAGTAATTGTCAAGTTTGACTGGTCAACGTACCGATGTAGATGTAGATGTAGTTGTTATTATGGTTAAAAGAAATAACAAACACAAGAAAAGCTAATAAATGAAGTTCGGTAGTTTGGTTGTATATGTACTAATAGAATTGTGTTTTTGTCAATCTGTTAAACAGCCAAGCAGCTATGTAATATGTATGTTTCTTATTAAAGATTGAGGCTGAAGTACAGTTTGATATTATATTTGAGACTCAATGATTTGCATCTTAGATATGGGCCATGTAAGATGTGGGCCATTGCTTAAGAGTATACATTGTCAATTTTAGATTATTGTCTATGGCATATTATTATTGATTATATATTGTCTATTTGAAATATGGGCCATCACTCATTATTGTGTTATGTCCATTTTAGATGACAGTCATGGCTTCAAGGCAACTGAAACTCAAGGAGTTAGAGACATATTTGGAAGATGTAGATGGATTTGAGAAACCAAAAGTTCTTCTGGAACAATACTCTACCCCTGCACATTTAGCTGGTACTGTAAATGTAAAGTTCCTTTAGAAGCAAACATGTTATCAGGAACAATATTTACATGTTGCAGTGGTTTTTATGTTTACATCGTTTTTTTACTTACTTTTGAAAACCGAAAGTCTGAACATCCAGGCTCAGGCCACGTTTCTTGCACTGTCAAAAACCTCAAAACACTAAACGAAAAACATCCAAAAGCTGAGACCAGGAAGTGAAGTACGCTACTCCGTATGATAGACTTTTTAGAATGCTATTTTTATGTAACAATTTATTTTTTACTAAACACTGATTTGTTTTGTTTACCTTGATATCATTATTTCGGATGGCTTTTCTGGCCGAAATGTGGATGAATTTTTGTAGAATTTTCGTACCAGTATGATGAAAATCGTATCGCAATACAATATGCGGATTGCGTATTGCAATATATACCGATATACCGGTATATTGTTGCAGCACTACTCTTTACAAAGCTGCACTTCTGGAAGTCCTGTTAATTTAACCCTTAGTTGCAATAATCCAACTCCCAGCTATATTGACCCTCTGGGTCGCTGGGAGTTGCAAACGCTTACGCGATAAACCATAGTAATTTTAGCGCCGAGAATCTGGGCGGTACTTAATCGGTTAAATTAGCAACATAAACTGTTTTCTGGCATAAATAACCACAAACATATCATAAATATATCACTAATACGCAATTTCAAACAACTTTCGTGATATGGAGTGCTCGCATAATAATGATATTAATCCAAAGTTTCAAACACGTCAATGGTTATTTAAATGTGTAAGTTTTTGCAATGAAAACACGCTATCGACTAGCTCTGGAATCATTCACAAGATAGATCTTGTGTCTAATCAACCAATCGTAATACACCGACTATATCCGGAACCTCCGTACAATTGATCAAATCGCTAATTCAAAACTTCGGCTTTCGGTTGATTATGTTTTTTTATCAACTTTATGTTTTGAGCACTTATCAACAAACAACACGCAAATTGATGTTGATTGTAACAGGTATTGTGTTTGTAAGAATGTATTAGGTTGATTGAACTCAATCTGATAGACATACGTGAGACATAATATTTTTACATTGAATTTGATTTTGGCAATAAGAACTCTGAGTGGTACGAATGTACTCATAAAAGCTTAGAGCATTAAATGAGAACTAATATAACCCTAAGTTTCCTGTAATTAAAGCCAAGGTACCAATAATTTAACCAATAAATTAACATGTATCAGGCAGTTGTATGTTAATGTTCCATAAACATATGAAGAGTTCACAACTAAGGATCATCCTAAATGTCCGCACATACAATTAAATGAATTAAAAATATTGCAGCAGTACTTAAGTAAAAATGATAAATGAGAGTTAAGTATTTATCTTACTGCTATACATTATTGCAAGTTTGGAAATCAGGTAATATAACATTTAGTCTTATGTCTGAATATATTGTTACAATTAAAATCTATATGCATCTGTGTTTTTTTTTACCTATTTAACACCTGAGAAGGCAAACTATGTTTCAATATTCAGCTAGGGTAATTTACAAAATATTGCACATGTCTGAGTTTAATTTTCCTGCACCGTATAGGAATCATTTCACTTTGTCTGAGGTCGGACATCCACAGACTAAAGCATCAAATATATTAAATATGGACTCCAAATTTCAGCCTGCATATATTAAATATGGACATCTTATTTTAGCCTGCATATATGAAATATGGACTCCAGATTTCAGAATGCATTTTTGAAATATGGACTCCTAATTGCAGCCTGGGTATATGAAATATGGACTCCTAATTTTAGCATGTATATAAGAAATATAGACTCCTATTTTCAGCCTGCATATTTGTCTATATAGACTTCTAATTTCAGCCTGCATGCTGTACACCATACACACATCGTTTGATGGCATCAAAGACAAGCATGTTCTAGACCTGGGCTGTGGGAGTGGAGTGTTGAGCATTGGAGCAGTAATGTTGGGAGCCAGGTATGCAACACCTACTTGTGAAATACAAAAGAAAAGGAGGATACCTTTATACTTACTGGGGAAATTTTTGTCCACAATATAATTCTTTAGCTGTAACTGCTTTAAACGGTGAGCTTTGTAAGTAAAAGAGCTCTTGGTGGGGAACCGTTGCTGCTGCATACATTGAGAGTTAATTCCCTTTTTGTTACTTCATGAAAATGCTATAGCATTATTTCATACCTCTATGACTTTGAAAACTATTAAAATTGAACTTCATAGGTAGATAGATCTCTTTAAGGAAAAGTGCAGTAATCAAGAACTGAAATTCTGTATCACTTACTGTTGGAGTAATTGCCCTTTATTAATTCCCAAACTAAAATTTAGAGTAAATCTTTGTCCATCAATTGGCTAATGAATTGTTCGCACAATTTTAAGTAAAGTGACAGCAATAGATGTCGACGAGGATGCTTTAGCCAGGTGTCAACAAAACCTTGACGAGTTCGAGATGGAGAACATTGACCTTGAACTTCATGACATCACTGACCTGGGGTCAGAGGTCATCGAGAGGCTAAAGGTCACCGTGGACACGGTGGTTATGAACCCCCCCTTTGGAACGAAGCACAACAAAGGTTGCCACAATTTTACTGCATGCATTGTTGGCAGGTAGCTTTTCCATGTACATGTATGCATAACAACAGGGCTTAATATGTTGTTCTATGCATACAATGTTTAATATTATAATTATATTATTTATCATTTATGAGCAATAAAATGAACTTGATTTACAATATGATATTTAATTTAATATTGTTTTCTAGGTAATAAACAATTATTCAGAACTCTGATGCAGAATTAGATTTTTAATCATTTTAGTTAAATTTACTGTTGACAAATCAAGACCATGTGGACAAGCTGCTTATGCAATGTATTAATAAATATGTTTGGTATTTAGTTATAAAAAGTAATGTAATTTTATTTTGTTTTAAATAGAAACTAAAACTGACATTATATGAAAATTTTCTGTTTCATGTTTAATTGTGTTGTGTTCAATCAAGTTAAATAGACAATATTACATAAATGTATATTGATTTATTTAGTCAATAAAATTGACTTTAAGTTTGTTGTGTATGTGAAACCGTAAGGTTCAGTGTTAATACAGTCCATCTGATTGAATCAAAATTACTTTCAGGGCTTCTTTTCCCATTTCTGTGAAGTGGCCTTAGCCCCCTCATTTTGTGAAAAAATGAGTCACAAACTTTTCAAAATTGGGAAAACCATGAGTCACAAATTGTTCAACATTGTGAAAAAATGAGTTGCAAACTTTTTTTAACATGTAAAAATGTGAGTCATGAACTCCTTTAAATTGTGAAAATCGAATCACGCAACTTCTCAATTTGTGAAAAACTGCCATTCTCTAAGATGGAAAAAAAAGCCCTTACTTACTGATCACCAATTACCTTGCATGTGTAAATGCTGTATACAGCTGAATTTATTTCAGGTATTGATATGCAGTTTGTAAAGACTGGACTTAGCTTAACATCTGGCGCTGTGTATTCACTGCATAAAACAGCTACAAGGGAGGTAAACACGTGTTTTGCTTTATTTATGAACATAATTAGAAAAATCTTTATTTGAAGACATTTAACCCTTACCCACTCAGATGCACATTTTGAGACATATATTCAGTCCCTTAGAAAATAACATTAAATTGAGGACCTTTCTTACTAGATTCAAGTTTTAAAGGCTTCATATTCTTCAACCTTATACTGATGAGCAGCAAACAGCATATAACCTAAACAACCTGCGAGTTACTCACAGGCTGTTGTGGTTTTATGCTGTTTGCATATAGCCATTTTCACTTTGCTTCTGAGTGGGAAAGGGTCTAAGATTTTAAGTAAGATGTATTGTAATTGTTCAGTGTTGTACATCTTGGTAAATATTGCAATAATTGTGAATTGTATAATGTAAACCAGAATAAATGGCCGCAAAATATTTAATTGAAGTTGAAACTGACTTATCAGTGGTATTTACGGTATGTGGACAATTGAACAAGTGAGGTTAAAGCAAAATGTGTTCTATGTTTTGAGTTGACTGAATTTTCTCTACAAAAATTACACAACTTTCATGTTTTTAGAGATCGATGATCCTCTTTGTGAAAGCAGAATTGTTCACTTTTTAGCTCGACTATATATATATATATATATATATAGTTGAGCTATCCTACTCACCCCGGCGTTGGCGTGAGCATTAGCGTGAGCGTTTGAATGTTAAAGTTTGCATACCACCTCAAATATTGTCTTTGTCCCTTGACATATTGCTTTTATATTTTGCATACTTCTTTACCAACATGACCCCAATCTATTAACAAGAGCAGACAACTGTAACAAGCATTTGGTAAGAATTATGGCCCCTTTTTCCACTTAAACTGCATATTATTGATAAATCTTTGTTAAAGTTTGCGTACCACCTCAAATATTTTCTTTGTCCCTTGACATATTGCTTTCATATTTTGCATACTTCTTTACCAACATGACCCCAATCTATAAACAAGAGCAGACAACTGTAACAAGCATTTTGTAAGAATTATGGCCCTTTTTCCACTTAGTAACTTTGAATATTTTGTTAAATTTTGTGTTTACATCCACTTTACTTCTAAAGTATCAAGGCTATTGCTTTTAAACTTCAAATACTTTCTTACTATCATGAGGGTACTGTACCTGGCAAGTTGAATTTGACCTTGACCTTTGACCTTGAATCTCAAGGTAAAATTAATAAATTTTGATTAAATTGCCATAACTTCTTTATTAAGGAAAAGGGGTATGTTGTTTTGCACATGTCAGTAGGTCAGTCGGTCTATTGATTTTGAGGTCACTACGTCCAAGGTCGAGGTCACAGTGACTAGAAATAGTAAAATGGTTTTGGATGATAACTCAAGAACGCTTACGCCTAGGATCATGAAACTTCATAGGTACATTGATCATGACTCGCAGATGACCCCATATCGATTTTCAGGTCACTAGGTCAAAGGTCAAGGTCACAGTTACTCGAAATAGAAAAATGGTTTCCAGATGATAACTCAAGAACGCTTACGCCCATGAAACTTCATAGGTACATTGATTATGACTGGCAGATGACCCCTATTGATGTTCAGGTCACTAGGTCAAAGGTCAAGGTCACGGTGACTCGAAACAGTAAAATGGTTTCCGGATGATAACTCAACAAAGCTTACGCATAGGATCATCAAACTTCATAGGTACATTGATCATGACTGGCAGGTGACCCCTATTAATGTTTTGGTCCGTAGGTCAAAGGTCACGGTCACAGTGACTCGAAACAGTAAAATGGTTTCCTGATGATAACTCAAGGATAATTAGGCCTAGGATCATGAAACTCCATAGGTACATTGATCATGACTCGCAGATGACCCCTATTGATTTTCAGGTCACTAGGTCAAAGGTCAAGGTCATGGTGACTCGACACAGTAAAATGGTTTCCTGATGATAACTCAAGAAGGCTTACGCTTAGGATCATGAAACTATATAGGTACATTGATCGTGACTCGCTGATGACCCTTATTGATTTTCAGGTCACTAGGTCAAAGGTCAAGGTCATGGTGACTCAAACCAGTAAAATGGTTAACAGATGTGAACTCAAAAATGCTTAGGCCTAGGATCATGAAATTTCATAGGTACATTGATAATGACTGGCAGATGACCCCTATTGATTTTCAGGTCACTAGGTCCAAGGTCAAGGTCACAGTGACTCGAAAAACTAAAATGGTTTCCGGATGATAACTCAACAATGCTTACGCCTAGGATCATGAAACTTCATAGGAACATTGATCATAACTTGCAGATGACCCATATTGATTTTCAGGTCACTAGGTCAAAGGTCAAGGTCACAGTGGCTCGAAGTAGTAAAATGGTTTCCAGAGGATAACTCAAGAATGCTTAGGCCTAGCATCATGAAATTTCATAGGTTCATTAATCATAACTGGCCGATAACCCCTATTGATTATCAGGTCACTAGGTCAAAGGTCAAGGTCACAGTGACTCAAAACAGTAAAATGATTTCCGGATGATAACTCAAGAATGCTTATGCCTAGGATCATGAAACTTTATAGGTACATTGATCATGACTGGCAGATGACCCCTATTGATTTTCAGATCACTAAGTCAAAGGTCAAGGTCACAGTGACTCGAAACAGTAAAATGGTTTCCAGATGATAACTCAACAATGCTTACACCTAGAATCATGAAACTTCATAGGAATATTGATCATGACTGGCTGATGACCCCTATTGATTTTCAGGTCACTAGGTAAAAGGTCAAGGTCACAGTTACTCGAAACAGTAAAATGGTTTCAGGATGATAACTCAAGAATGCTTACGCCTAGTACCATGAAACTTCATAGGTACATTGATAATGACTGGCAGATGACCCCTATTGATTTTCAGGTCACTAGGTCAAAGGTTAAGGTCATAGTGACTCAAAACAGTTAAATGGTTTCCTGATGATAACTCAAGAATACTTAGGCCTATGATCATGAAACTTCTTAGGTACATTGATCATGACTTGCAGATGACCCCTATTGATTTTCA